>WURT03270958.1:0-11106 GCA_009936505.3 Holothuria glaberrima
TACGCGTAGCACTTTATGTGCATGACAATGTCCGTACGCGTCCGTACGCGTAAGGGACAAGTTCAGCTAACATCAGACAGAAAACACTTAGGGCAGAATCCAGTTTTTTTGGTCTTCGGACATAGGACAAAAAAAAACTGTCAGACCGGCATATACCTACTGGCACTGGCGTAGCAAGGGGGGGGGGGCTGGGTGGACAATGTCCAGGGGCCCGAGGTTTCAGTCGGCCCCTGTATAACCGAATCCGCAAAAAATTCTCAAAAAATCGTAACTCTGTCTACCGTCTAACCACCTAGTGCAGACCAGAAAGGAACCACCAAGCTACCAACAACGGCAGAACTGCTTTTGAAGAGCTAGGCAATAATGGGATACGGGACTGGACCCGAATCTGGTGCGTGCAAGGTCTCACTCTTACCCTGTACCTCCCCGTGGAGATTGGAGGTGGTCTTAGGAAAATGGGTTAACGCAGGGCCGTCGTGACCGGGGGATGTGGGGTGTCTCACCCCCCAAAGTTCGTCAGAGCGACGACAGTCGAAAATCTGAAATACTAGCTGGAATTTCTGATTCCTCTGTCTAGCATATTTTTCCGACTGAGCCTATGTCAGCTTTGTATCTACTTTCCAACTAGATCAAATGAGAATAACACCAAACATTATTTTCTTCACGTAAAATCGAATTAAAACTGTCCTTTGACAGCTTAGTTAATGAAAAATTTCGCAGCGCTTCGCGCGCATGAGTCACGTTTTGCCCTTTCACTCATTTCATTATTAAGGTTATTATACCTGGAACTATTCCGATCACAACTCTCTCCGAAAAACAGAGATACATCTTCAAACATCTGTAGGGCCTCGCATCAATATGGGATCTTTCAATCTAATTTGTAGCATACTGTGGAAGGTTGGAAGTACGTATTTGACGCTATACATTTTTCAAAAAAAAAAATTTCCGAGCGCTTCGCGCGCAGCCATTATCAGTATAGATGGTGATTGTTGATACACTAACGACCAAAAAGCATTCTGAAGTGGGCTTTTCAGTCCTTCATTCCTTTTGCTATACCTATCAGACTGGAAGCCATTCGTCTGGAGTTTTCATTCAAAATTAGTAAAAATCCAATAGATGTAAGGTGCTTGGAGTCATACTCTATATTATCATTTGGATGACAGGTAAGAGGCATTATGTCTTTGCCCAATTTTATATAATTGATCCAGAGCTTCCAGGTATCTGCCAGCCTTAGATACCCTTTTATATTGCACAATGAAGGAAAGGAAAATCTTCGTAATAGTCCCAGTGGCGTCGCCAAAGGGGGGGGGGTCCAGGGGGCACGTGCCCCCTAAAGATTGGCTGTGCCCCCGGGTGCCCCCAAATGAGATTTTGGGTATGACAAAAAATATGCACAAACACACCCATTTACTTAGATCTTGATATGAAAAAGAGGACCCGCTATCATTTAATCACTTAAACATACGACTAAAATTGCACAAAATATTGTCAAAACTGTAATTTTTCGGCCCACTTCTCGCGCATCTATTTGTTAAACTGTATGAGGACAGCCTTATTGGGAGATGTAATCCACAGCTATTGTTTTAACCCTTTACTTTCAAAAGCTTTGAGACTACTGGGGACTTGAGTCCTTTCTTTTCTGTACAATTCCCACATCGATTATCTTTTAGCCAGATCTTATTTTTGAAAACTGTAAAAAATTGCGACTTTCGTTGCCTTCTTCAATGCGTATTCAATAAAGCTCAGTGCATAAAATTCAGAGCATGATTCACTGTCCCCATTCACCCCATCATTAAATCGTTAGTGCGAGTAAGGCTAACACAATGGTCAAATTGTGATTTATATTTTTGTGGTCTACCAGTGGCGTACACAGAGAGGGCCACAGGGCCATTTTTTTTTAGTTCCTAAAAATACGTAAATTTTTAACACAAATTTTACTTCAAAAGGTAGCATATGTGGCACCAGATTGCATGTACGGCTCCTCTTAGACCCCTCCCCCACGCCGGCGATCACACAACATACTGCATTTAGGTGTGCCCCTCCGGTGGACCGCTTCGCCCACCAGTGCCCCCCCCCCACACTTCAAAAGTCTTGCGAAGCCTCTGAATAGTCCAAGAATGTTTCTGTTGACTCCACCCACGTATTTTTGCGAATTATATTTTTGGGAAAATAATTTGTTCAAATAAAAGACAGTAAAGAAGCCAATAAAATGGGGGGGGGGGGTCTTCAGGAGGTTTGTTGACAACGTATTTTTCTCTAAGATAACTTACTCTCTTCTTTTACTTAACCAGAAATTAGAATTCACTATAAATTATCGACATTTCCCAGCCATATATGAGCAGCAACTTTTCTTGTACGGTCCACGCCAACTGATGGTGACGCTTCGCTTAGAAATATATATAAACATTTCTCATAGATCATTTTTTTTTCGTTAATTGAGAAATTGCAGACATGAGAACCATATTTCAAGGCTGGGTACATGCAGCTTGAAAACACTCGGGAAGTGCCGTTTCCGACCATCCGGAGGGTTTGTAAAGCCAAAATTTTTCTTGTACGCTCCGCTCCAACCGATGGTGGCGCTCGGTTTAGAAACATATATAAACATTTCTCAAAGATGTTTTTTTCATTAATTGAGAAATTGCAGGCATGAAATCCATATAACAAGGCTGGGTACATACAGCTTAAAACACTCGGGAAGTGTCGTTTCCGGCGATCTAAGGGGTTTATAAAGACATAACTTTTCTTGTACGGTCCACGCCAACTGATGGTGGCGCTCCGCTTAGAAATATATATAAACATTTCTCATAGATTATTTTTTTTTTTCATTAATTGAGAAATTGCAGACATGAGAACCATATTTCAAGGCTGGGTTCATGCAGCTTGAAAACACTCGGGAAGTGCCGTTTCCGGCCATCTGGAGGGTTTGTAAAGCCAAACATTTTCTTGTACGCTCCGCGCCAACCGATGGTGGCGCTCCGCTTAGATAGTCTCTCTGGCATTTGGCCCCCACCCCCTAATATTTTTTCCTTTTCACCGCGCTGATATGGCAGCTCAAAAATTGTCCCAAAGATAGCACCATTTTGCATCAAAGCAAACTTACATTAACAAAAATTTCTAAAAGGGGGAGTGGACACCCCTCCCCTTGGGCCCCTCCACAGGACGGCACCTTCATGTAGTGACAAAGGAAGGACCCCCACGGATGTATACAATAAACGCAGGGAGCTTAAGGAGAGGAAAAAACATCCAGCCAGTCGGAATTTGGGACCTTCACACCTCCTTAAACATATGACCCTAGCTACGGCCCTGGGATAACGAAGTTGGTTTTGGGGCCCCTCTCTGCCTCTTGTCCATGGGCCACCGAGAGTCTTGCTACTTCACTGACTGAGAGCATTCAATGTTTGTTATATACTTGCAATACAGTGAAAAGCAGACTTCATCAGTGGCGTAGTAGGAGGGCAGGGGTAACTACTTCCTCTAACTTACTTCTTTTCCAGTGGTGCATTTTTAATTTGGTAACAGAGTTGAAGCATGAAGCTATGAAGGGTTAGCTCCATAGATGAAGTAAAGGCGGTGTGGGGGCATGAGTGGCACTACAACTCATTTTTCGTTGGTGTACTTCCCTTAACTAAATGCGGTACTCCATAGGTAAATGAAGCGGGATCTGCGGCCTCAAGCCCTCTGTGGAAATGCTTTCACGGCAAAAGTGGAGTTTTTTCAGGACAAAACCTTGCCCCCTTGTAAAATATCTTCCCTTACGCCTATAATAAGCTAGGCAGGTCGTCTAGTGTAGGCTAGGTAAAGGGTCTATGTAGAAACTTCTTGCAATGTATTAAACCCTACATTGCAAAAAATGTCTTATTTGTCCAATATCATTTCCTATAAAACAACATTAGAGATGTTATTGTTCCAAAGTCCCTTGCAATGCCTAACATCATCTATGTGCTCCTCCTTTACAATTTAAATAAATCATTGTTTTAGCGTCTTGTTTAGTTTCCCAACTTTTAAAGTGACCTATGCATGGAATTGTTCTGTTGAACTGGATCTTTACCTTAGTTTTCATGTAACGATTTGGGTTGATGCTTTCCCCCAAATGATCCGCAAGTCTATCACTTCAAGCGTTAAAGAAGAAAACAGTGGTGCCTACCCTTCTCTTGTGATTATTCCAGATCCATAACCAGTGACATTAAAAGATTAATTTTGTTCACCGCTGCAGGTTAAGATATTTAAAATTTTTAGGCGTCCTAAACTTATCAATGCTTTCATACATTGGAAGGGTGGTCTTGAGGTGCCCACGTGTTGATCAGTTACGTTTCCAAAAGCACCAGAAATAGTGTCCAACCTTATCGAAACCATAAAATTTACCTTTCACAAATGACCCTTCAAAGTTGTGACTCCCCAGAACTTCAAGAGTTCCCATATTCCTCTGCCATTCTTCTTTCTAAATATGTCCTTGCTTGCCCTACGGCACGACATTTGTTGGGCTGTTACCTTTGAACTGGACGTTGTAAAAACAGGAAAGGCTTCTCATGGCACGTCAAATGAGACATGACGCTTTCGTATAAGCAAAAGGCTGGAGTAATGATGCTTTGCTCTTTTGACATTGTCCATGTTTCGCGTTAATGTTATCATCAAGAATCTCACCACTCACAAACAGCAAAAAGAAATATTAATGACACCATTCACTGTCAACTTTACTCTTCTTTAATTGGACTTTTTCTATCCTTAATGATATGCAACAATTTTAGAATTACGAAAACACTAGATCCTAGCTGTATAGTAAACGTAGCGTAAGATTTCGACCTGTTTTCAAAATGTGGAACGATGTTACATTTCGGTGATGCATTCTGGTGCAATCCAATTGCCCCTTTATTAAAATCTTAAAGGGGCATCAAGTGATAATTATGTTCTTTTTACAAAACTGTGCTAATCCTGATGATGATATGAGCTACGGTAAGAGGTGGCCAAGTAAACAATAGTTATTTGTTTGTAGGTGTCAGGTGATTAATTAGGCTTTGATAATCGACCGACACTTCTTCAATTATCAAACATTTTTTGTGCGACCATTCGGCTTTTTTCGAAGTTTCAAACAATAAAAAAAATTGTATTGACACCAGGGATAAGGTGTGAGGGAAATTGGTTAAAATCAGTGAAATCCTGACTCGCCAAAACAATGGTCAAAGTAAGTTCTACAAACAGTAACAAAAATGACAATAGGACGAGTTATCCTTGATTCAACTCATTAAATTGTCAAGGAAACGAAGTTGATTAGTTGGTTGTGTAAATCCTTTTTCTAACAAGAGAGACGAAATCACCTGTTTCACGAGTCAGTTCTTTGTTAGTTCATAATGCCACACGCATTTACTTGTAAACATTTGAATCTTAATACACAGTGGAAATTGACAAAAATTGTTGTCTTAGTTGTTCCAGGAAGCTGTAAGAGATGGAGAAGCATCAACAAAACCTGTCAGACAATATGTACTTGAGAATAGATTAATTCTTTTCAGGTAGCGTTAGTGTCTAGCCACTGTAGACTTTTCGTCTTAATGATGATCCCCTTCTACCAAAACGAAGTAATCCTGAAACAGAGGCCATTGTCAAGACGTTTCTTTGAAAAAAAAAACTACGCAGCCGATAAATGTGAAACGTTTTCACCGCTTTACATCAAAACGACTGTACATGCACTCTTTAATTGCACAATACCAATATTATTCTAATTTTTTCATAAAGTAAGAAATATATCCTATTGGTGAACCATTCGAAGTCTAAATTTTGATGATGACATTTCAAACGATTCTGGATTGTTACTGAAATAGCGAAAATGTACATCTGTTCAAAAAGTAACATAAAGATGCACTGTACTCTTTTAAAAAGGCACAAGATAAAATAAATTTTACTTTCCTCGACGGCTGGCAGTGTTATTCCAACAGGTGAACCATTCTATGAGCTTTTTCAGATGTAGCAGACGACATGAGCAATTAAGATTTAGAGGAATTTGGGCAACAAGACAATGCGAAGCTTAAGTGTCGGCAAAACACCTAGTTTTAAAAGAAGAACAAGCGTTGATTCTCCATCTCTCACAACTCCCTGGTTGTTCCTCCTTTATGGCGGTTTATCTCTTATAAGAAAGTTACAAACATTGAAATCAGAATGAGCTGTTTCAAAAGAAAAGTACTGCATCTCCTCAGGTCTGACTAAGAACTTAACATTCAGTGGAATTTAATTTATCCCGCAATTCATCAGCCTTTTGTTAGTTTCACCTCAACTCACGGGCTAAATCCTGTTTTAAATACCCTTAAGTCGTTGGGGGGGGGGGCGGAAGGGGCGGCACTGATAGATGGGTCAGAGCAAAACCATGGTTACACACCTACACCCCTTTCATGAAATATGACTTCAAAGGACGGTGACTTATGCTGACAAGGCCGTACACATGCTTTTTTGGCTGGGGGTTAAAAACTGGGACATTACTGATCTCTGGCCTGGTGAGGATCTAAAGGGAGGTGTGTCATCCTCCTCCACTTTGGCAAAAAATTGTAATTTCAGAAGGGCGTACATCGCAAGTGGTGCAATATTTGAGTGGATTTCAGCTTGAAAATGAACACGAAAAGTAGTGCTGATGAATGTTTTACTAAGCAAAAGTCATTATGAGAAAAATCTTAGCCATCTTTTCATTTTATGGTTGCTTTTGTCCCACAAGTTATGCAAACCGTGCAGGATTTGTGTACAATCTTATGTTGACATAGTATTTATATAAGGACAGATAGCTCAGTGAAGGAAAAGGTCGTACTTTGTGACACCGGATGCTAAAAGTACGATGATCTATGTGGTACAATTACATTCTTTTCAGAATTACTCTTGACTGATCAAATAATGAAAAGGTTGGCGACATGTTGCATACAGTAGACACATTAAACATGATTACGAACTATTTACAACTTTTGATGTGACATTTTGCTCTGCAAGAGTCAGTTATAATTGAATCTTGTAGACAAAGCTTTCATATTTTCGTCACAGTAATTTTTTCTCAAGTTTTTAGGCCTAAATGCTGTGTCTACAAAGTTCACTACAAATGTACACTAGTTTAATGACTATCAAAGCAATAGACGGACGTGAGAATTGTGCTTAGTTTATACGATTCTCGAAACTTACAAAGGTCCAATTCTTGATTTTGAGAATAAATCTCCCCGGTATTTATTTAGAAAGTAACCACTCAGACGACTTTACAGGAACTCATTTTGCTTCACATTGTATAAAACGAACAGTGCCGTTCTATATCGTTTACTACGTACTCGTAACTAGTGTTAATTTTGGCCTTTTCGTTTGGACAGAAATTTCAGAATAAGTTAGATGGATGTAAAATTTCGGAATCCTTCTTTTAAATTCTTTCGAATTTCTTCAAATGAACTTACTTAGTAATTTGAATGTCTGCTCACTTAACTGAAAGCCTCTAAATCCACTTGCTTCACTATAACACACCGACATACCGACAAACGCATAATGCGTATCTATGCAGGTATGGTCCTTCGATTACACACTATAGCGTCCATTCAGTATATTATCTGGAAGGCAAAATGTTTCTAAAAATTCTCTTCTTTACCTTTTAAAAGATAAAAAGAGTTCGTTTAATCTAACGTTGCATCAAAATCTGGAATCCTAACAGGCCCGAAGTTTTCCCCGTCGATATTTCTTCTTCTTCGTCCAAACATATTAAGTCCGTAATCTCCGAACCGATTCTTACTTTTGCGGTTGGGAAGGGAAGCCAAAAGTCGCTGCCTTATATCTCTCTGTGGGATGTACTCTGGATCATCTAAATACCCTCGGATATCTGGTGAGGCATGGCGACGCACAGGTGTTGCTGTTGTTAAAGCCAATAGAACACATACGCAAAGAGAAAACGCAATAAGATGATATGGTCTGAGATCTGGCCGGGACATTATGTTGTTATCTGCAAGGAAAGTGAAGATCATTCACTTATACGGTATAAAAAGATTCGAACTAATTATCAGGACTTTGTAACTAGTGCTTGATTCTATCCTGTTTTGCAAATTCTGATTGTTTACTTTAGTCTACAAATTCTTGTGTACTACTCTTCTTATGAAACAAGTGCATATTGTAAGTATAAGAAAATAAATAAAACATCTGAATTTAAAACAAATATGCAAAGCATACAAATCTTAGTTGCACGTGAAACTGAATAAAAACTGTCATGTAGAGTCTTCAACTCATTAATATGTCCAATGAAGAAAGTCAAGTGAACAAAATTTTCAGTAAAAAGGAAAGTCATCTCATACGATTATGAAAAAACTTGAAACTGAATATGCCTGACAGGTTAGAAAAGAAAAAAGAAGAAAAATGAGGCAGAATTTTCATCCGTTGAAATGTAATTTTGTGATGTGTATGGACAATTTTGCAAAACGCTTTTGAGTATACTAAGGCATTCCCTCAAACTATGAAACCTGTTCAATCAATAGTGATATAAAATTACTTGCATTTCGGAACGTAGATTTAATCAAACGTGTTCTCTTTTGGCGGAAGTGAAATTTGAGACTTTTAATAAGCTGTTTCTTGCACACGGAGTAAATAGACGGAAATATGAGGAAAAAAGCTCAAGCCAAATGTATAGGTTCATAAATTGACATGGCTTGCTCATTGACAGAAGTGTTAGATTACTCATCAGGCATCAGGTATAGAGAACCTTGTGTATTACCTATGAGTTAGATAAATACAATGTAAAATATGAATACGAGAGTTACGGTTAAACTGAGGAAATGAGATGAACGGTTTTAAAAAGTCTAGAAATCAGCGTAAGTTTAGAATAAGGTAGCTTGTGTGGCTGTTTTATTCGTACTGAGACTGTAAGACAATTAGGAGCTATTTGCACTAAGTTTTTGCTCTCCTAATCTTGCTGAAGTCGTCTTAGTGCTGTGGCCAAGTGGATAAAAGCGGTGGCATTTGAAGAGATGGAGCTTAGCAACTGAGAGGTTTAGGGCTCAATCCCCGGCCGGGTCAAAGTAAGGAGTATTTTTCATCCAAAAGCAATCTACGGTTTTCTCATCTGAACTGACCTTTTGAAAAAAAAGTTTGCTCAAATTTGTTTAATCGGTAAGCCACCCGACGTGAAGTAGTAACTTATAAGTCATAGGCTCCTCCCGCATTCGTGGTCGTTTAGCGTCGTAAAGCAACTGCCTTTCAAGTCCTTAATTATATTCCTATTTAGCAGAAGTTTTTTTTTTCAACCATCATGTACTTTCGGTTCTTTCATGGCAATTTATATATATATATATATGTACAATTTATAAACGGTAATATCATTTTCGTACATACTTTCAATTTCTTTTTCAGACACAGTGTGGTAGTATTATAGCGAAAACAAAATCCAAACTTACTTTCTATCTTCTTTACAGCATAAATGATAATCGTTTTCAACAGAAACAATGAAACTTACTTCTGTACAACTCACATGTATATAAAAGGGCGAAAAGCAACATTTAACAATTTGATAATAAAAGTATCATTCTAATGTAACTATCTGTTCCCTAGCTCAATCTTAACTTTGTACACTTTATTAATGCATGCTATACCACCTGTCGAACGGGCCCTTGTAACAAATCATTGAAAAAATAGTTCCATGACCTATAGGCCTATATAGCAACTTTCCCAAAAATATTTTCAAAATATTCACTTGCAACAAACCCAAAACACGCTTGTTTTCAATTTGTTGCACAGTGTAGACAGGGTATGCGAGAATTTCAAAACATTTTGAAAACGTTTTGAAAATGTTTTCAAAGAAATGTCATGTCAATTCTTTGAAAAACATTTTCAAAATGTTTTCAAATTGGGAAATACCCTGTCTACACTGTGCAACAAACCGAAAACAAGCGTGTTTTGGGTTTGTTGAAGGTGAATGTTTTGAAAATGTTTTTGGGAAAGTTGCTCTTGTATACAAGCCTTAAGTCTCTCTACATTAAGGCCTGTATACACGAGCAACATTTGTAAAACATTCTCAAAACACTTCACTTGCATCATTTTAAATAGTATATACTTTGTACCCTAAAATTCTGTGTATAAAACGATATTGAAAGTAGCGAGTTTACCTATCTCTTAAAGAATTGAACGGAATTTGAAAAATCAAACGCCACTTAGTGTCTGTGAACTGAAACTCGTTACTCCACTTTGATACACAACTATGCAATGAAGTAAATTTTTGGACAAATTTTTATAAACGTAACGAGAAGGTGACGGGGCCTTCAGAAACCCTTGATGTGTCGGGGGTCCAATTGGGCCTACTGGAAAAGCATCTCCACGGAAATTTAACTTTTATAAATAACCACACAAATGTCATGATATGAAGTAAACATTAGGTTTGCAATGTTAACTTTTCTCTTTAAGTTAGCATACGATAGCGGTCGATTGTTTTCATCTAAAAAAAAATCGTTCACAAATTTTACACCCTGTTCACACCATCGTCCATTAAAAACTATTTTCTGATCTATTTTATGTGATAATTATTTCAAACAACATCATTTTCAAAATTTCTGACATCTGGATTAAACATTTAATCTGACCAAGCATTGACACACATTCTTAATAAAATCGTTTTCAATCAAAATATCCGAACTTTTAAAATTACATTCAAAAAGGACACCTTTATCATAAGTTCGAAGAAAATGGTCAAAAAACAGTTTCCATGGCCCTTTTGATCCATCGAGATAGCGCTTGCCCCAAGTGCATTTAAACCTTTAACAAAACTAGACCGGTGAATAGCTTTAAGTTCACTTTGAGAATACTGATTTATGAGAACAGCTCTCTTAATTTTTGTCCTGTTTACCATTCCGAATGAAATTGAAAATATCTTTTTCTTATTGCTTAAGAAAGTGGGCCGGAGGGTATTGTAAAACTGTTAAGTAGAAGTTATTTTTGAGTCAGTTCGTTAAATTTGTGATCGATGTTCAGGGTCGTTCCCCAAATCAGTGAGGAATACGCCTCTTCAAATACGTAAGCTAAACGACATTTCTCTGCTGAATTTGCCTTTATATGACTAAATGTACAAATTGTTCTCCAAATTGTCGTTGTGTAAGTTTACAGTATGTAAGGGCTCGAAGTCAAATA
>WURT03271069.1:6018-24327 GCA_009936505.3 Holothuria glaberrima
AAAGAAAATCCGAAAAATTCAAAAGGTAAACGTTTCTTTACGTCAAGGAAAAATTGGTGTCGAGCCAGGTCCGTCGAACCCTAACCTGGGTTTGCGGCTGGCAATTAGAGAATGGGGCTGAAGGAATGTTTCCCCAGTTCCGCAAAAATGTTTACAGCACCATGGCCAGTTCGGATGAAGGTATGAACTTAAGAACTATCAAGAAGAATCGCAGTATATAAATTCAACGGCAATCTGGTTGAACAAACAAATACATGGCTAATTTAAATCAGTATGGTCGACAGGTCCATCAACAGACTTATTCTGACCGATAACGCCTGTTTTATCTGACCTTATCTGTCTCGGTGTACTTGTCGTTGTAATTTTCTTGACTTACCCACAAAACAGCCATGCAATGACCGTTGTCACACTTTTGAGGGAGTTGTTATTCGGACAACAACTCCCTGCTTCTGCACACATCTCTATTCAAAGCTTGATCAAGATCAAAATCCTTCTCAGCAGTTTTGCTAAGATCATAGGTAGAATCAATTCTTTATTCAGCCATTTTAGAATGAAACTAAGCATGACAGACCCTTAATGCTGAAGAGGTTCAAGAGGGTGATAAGGTTAGTTTTAGTGTCCCTCTGGGGCCCTAGCTCCTGGGCACCCAAATCTGAAGAAACTTTTGAGAAAGTAGCTCAGATTAAAGCCTTTACATTTTTATGATCCCCTCCCAAAAACAAAGACCTAAAAATTGCAAAGGTTCACACCAGGAATGCCCTCTCTGTCACCTTAGTACTGAGGTGCCAAGCGACACCAGGACTATACAGTTTGTACTGGCATACTGTTTGTGCTGTCTGCTTCCGGTTCTATGGCTTTGATGGATAGCTTTTGTGATTAGTGGGTGCAGTTCAAAGTTGATGGCTTTTGCGATGGCGCTCTCAGAGTTTGAATTATTTGAGGGCCATAAAATTATAGCCTTAAATTCAGAACACTCGGCGTTGGCGAGGGCAGCATACTAGAAGGAAAACATGGAAAAAAAGAAAAAGATATGAGTGCCACAAAGACTTGTGAACAGAATAGTAAAGATAAAGAAGGAACCACTTGGCATTATTGCTATTTGACTACGTAAACCTATCGACTGTTTTGTGCTCCAAACTACAACTCCGTAAGTCAGTCGATCTAACCCCAAAACCTAACTGAAGCCAGCTAACAACCTCATCTAGTCTCGAAGCTATGGCTAACTTGCTGTCACATTTGTGACAAAATGCAAGAAAAATGAAGACGATCTGACAATACCGTTCTAAAATGAAACTTCCTGCTGCCACACTACTGTTAGCAAATATGACTGCAGTGGACGAACTCTGCATTAGGATTGAATAAAGATATTCCGTTCCCAACCAAGGTTATAGAGGGGGGATGTAATGTGTTTCTACGAATGTCTTGCTATCCACCATCACCTGGTGAAGCAGGGAGTTGCAACAGTCTTGCAACTCCCTGGGTGAACTATGTATGCGATGAGCGCCGGAAAACAGTTTTTCTGACTTTTGAGTCATCATAGAGAGTAAGATTAACACAAATAGCAGCAACTGTTAAGGTCTTTGCAAAAATAACAAGGTATTCAGAAATTATTTAACGAGAACTATGTCCGACGCTTACTATAGTAGCAAATGCTAAGGTCGTTGACTAGATATTGTGGGAACGGTAATGGTCTGTTCCTCACCCAAGTTATGGGGAAGTGAAGCCCCCCTTCCCCACACCTTCTTCACCCTTTATTACGAGAGCAGTCACTTTTTTAAAGGTTGTGGGGTGCATCCCACCTTACTACGCACTACTGATCCCAAACAGAGAAAGAAAAGTTAGAAAGAGACACAATTCAAAGTGTAGTCTTTATTATTATTGTTAATGTATGGCACCTACATCGGAGTCAATGTTCTTAGGTAAGGTAGTAACGTCCAAACATGAGATCTACAAGAGGGATGTGTCGCGACTTATATTCAAAATAGGATCCCAACTTATAATGAAGGAGTATTGAATAATGAAAAAAAAAACTACAAAAGATTGACCCATTGTATTTATAACTTTATGACTGAATGAGTGAAAACATAGTTGTTAGATACCGCCACCATTTTGAAGAATTTTTGATGAACAGAAAACATTTCCACATGCAGTTGTTTCGGTGTCCTCTTCATAGCCGTAGACTTGTTTTGAATAGCGGTCTGTATACACCTTTTGAAGAAAAAAAGATATTGTAACTTTTCATTCCTTGCCGAGTGGGTAAGGAATATATGCAATCACTATGGCGAGTGTATGTATGTGTGTGTTTGTGCGGGTATATATATGTATGTGTGTTTTTTACTTTTAGCTTTTTAACACGATAAGTCAAGTTAGCAATGATTGATACCTTTCATACTTGGAATATGGATTTACAATACCGAAAACAAGAACCCTATTGTTTTTCATGCCATCATAAGTGGCAAAAACATAAAACATTGTAAACACTATTTATCAAGGTACAAAGAGCAGATACTTTTCATACAAAGAATGTTAGTACATGCTTAGTGAAGTTTAACCTAGGATGGTTTTTTGAGGGTAAAAGGTTATCTACGTTCACCGGAGGCAAGACTACGAAAACTAGTAAATGGCTTGAGGAGACGTCATCTCAACGTAAGAATGAGAATACTTTACAAAGTGTAAATAGATTTGCTATATTGTAAGAAAGTTTTCTATTGTTTTTAGTAAAGGTGAGATGTTATTTGATTTCACTAGAGGTCAACAACCGAAAAAAATGTAAACACGATATTTTAAGATGGAAATGTGTGATACTTTGAAGGATACGTTCAAGAATGGGTACCTAGATATATCATTTTAAGAGAAAGATTCCTTTTGGTTTTGGTGGAGGTCGAAAGTCATCTGAGGTCACCAGAAGGAAAACTACGAAAACCTCGTAACTGGTGGAAAAGGCGTATCTCAAAAATAGACAGTCACCCGTCGCCCATACCACTTAATTGAGTCTTTTTTGTGACCAACGAAAAGGGAGCGCTGGATGTTTGTACCATTCCAAAAATAAAATTATAAAGAACAATATACATCTTTTCACAAGATCATTCTTGTAATTTGATTAGTAATTTCACTTTTAATTACCCATGAGCAATGGGCTTGTGTGAAGTATGCTGTAACGATATCGTACTTAAAAAACAACCAACAGCTTTCAACAAACATGTATGTTGATGGTGAAGTAGAAAGTTCTCTTTTTCCCATTCTCCCTCCCGGGTTAAAATCTCATGCACGTATTCAAGGGCGTAGGAAACGGGGGGGGGCTAAGGGCGCCAGCGAAATTTGTGGGGGCGGAAGTATGCTTTAGCCCCTACTTTCCAAGGACGAAAACCAAAAAACAAAAATTTTCGGTAATTTACCTTAAAATTTGTCTAAAATTGATGCACCAAATTGCATGTAAGGGCCCTCAGATATCAAAAAATTTTCCAAAGGGAGGGGACGCCCTTCCCTTTTTACCCCTCCCCCAGGACAGCGATCCGAAATAAGGTTCAGCCCCCGTCTCGAACAGCTCCCTACCCCTATGCACGCACTTACTTTTCCAGTTTTTGTAGTGTTTATGTTTTGTTGCCATGTGGTATTGAGAGAAAGGACCCTATTATTTGGTGGAGGTCAAAGGTCATTTAAGGTCATCAGTGGTAAAAAACTGAAAACCTCTGAAATACAATATCTGAAGCTAGGAAGCAAGAAAGCTTTTCATATTTGGGAATTTGAATGAGTTACACTTAGATAAATACCCCTGTTGTTTTTGGTAGAATCCAATGGTCATCTTAGGTCACCGGCGAAAACTACGCAAACCTTGTAAACTGAGGTATCTTAAAGTTGATTGCTTGCATACTAATTACAATAGCCATTTTGTTTTAGGTGGAGGTGATAATTCATTTGGAACCAGAGAGGTCGTATGGTGAAAACATGTTAAACACGGCACAGCATAAACAGTTATCTTATCATAACTAGCATGCTGTTACCCCAATATTGCGTTAAATAATTCAACAAAATAATTGTTGCGTTCAAGAACCCCCTTGTTTTCGATGGCGTTCAAACTACAAGTGAGGTCACCAGAGATCAAATTGTAAGATCATTGTAAGACATAACATCTCAAAAAAGGATACATTTTAGATACAGACATCTGTGCGACGAAACATTTCCTTTATGCAAGGAATCACTAAGCCTGTGGGCTTTCTGGTTTAGTTTCAACTAAATAACTAGGACTTAACTCCATAGTTTGGTCAAATAACCTGCAAATTGTATTCAGGGACGAACTAGTAATTGCACTGAGCTTTTTCTTTCCTAAACCATCTGTGTTTTCTACCTTGAGATATCGTGTTAACGATGTTTAAGGTTTTTGTCCTCTGGTGGTGACATCAAATGATCCTTGACCGCATAAAAAACAACACGATTAGTCCTCACAATATGCTGAATCTACTACCAAGTATCCATCATTGCTATGTTGAGATACCGTGTTTACAAGCTAGACATTACAAACACACATAGACGCATACAACCGAACATGCATACACTCGCCATCGTGTATGAATGGGTTTCTTTCGCCTTCGGAAAGGAATCAAAGATGTCAAAGAAGCCAATGTACTGGGGTTCAAGAATTCCCATCCAGCTTTTACGGAAAATATGTTTACAGGATGTTTAGTCCGAGAATTAGCTGATTAGAAAGTATTGTCCTTAGATGAGCTTCTGCATGTGGAGCATGGACTCGTAGAGCTCATATGATTAAATAAAGCTTATTGCTGTCGTTTACGGTTGCTGTGTTCAAATCTAGCAGTGTCAGTGTCTCTTGTGTGTTATTTGTTATCATTGTTTTAATTTGCAGAAATTAAATTATGTCGCCTTTTTTTCGTAAAACTTAGCAAAAGGAAAGCACACCTCACCAAAGTTATAGAATACCAATCACTCCACCCTCGCCCACCTGTTTCATCAGCTACACCAATTACCCTCCTTGCCTTTCCCGTCCGCGTTCAAAATACCTCGCAACTTCGTGATCAAAATGACAACTTGTCTTAAACTGACACAGGTATAATCATGCATTTGTCCTTAGCTTGGTTGAGGGGGACACGTTGAGAAAAAATTAGATTTCAAAATGAGTGTCACAATAAAATGTGAAAAAAATTGAGAATCCGAGATTTACAAGGAACAAACGTTCGCTTGATCACCAGTGGGAAAGAGGTTTTAGCTAATTTGCAGTCAATGGTGTCCATCCATTAACTCTGGAATACCTTTTAATACTAGGGGTTTTCAAAGATTAACTTTTTGTCACCTGGAATGACTTGTTAGTTACACTACTAATTCTTAACTTTTTGCTAGGGATGTAACAAACCATTAAGCCATTCGTGAAAGTACTCAAGATTCCCACTTAAGATATAGTTAGAAAGATGTGAAATTGGCTGTTGATGACCTTACATATGTTTATCGCCCATCTAAAATAGATGTTCACTCTCAATACATGGCATCCACATACCAAGCATAACACATGTAAATGTTGGTGGTGTTTAGGTACTGTGTTTAAAAAGTAACGTTCGATTTCGATACCTAGCTTTTAATCTTGATGCCATAGTTAAAACAAATCATTCACGGTTGGACTCTTCCTTCTCCCAGTCTTACTGGAAGAAGGAAGGGGTAAGACAGTTGCCCTTGTCTTACCCCTTTCTTGCCCATTACTTAGGACTAGCCCAACTTACTCACAATTAACGCTATTCGGTGCTCTTTTTGACCAGGTGCATTTAACACTTGGAGCCACACCAAACTGGGTCTCTTTTTTCTTCTTCAACCTCACACAAACTTGTGTCATGGCTAACATGGCATACTTGCTCTGGTCCTTCACAAACACATATCTTGCAACTAGTGACATGTCCTGTGTCAGGGTCATGAATAGCTTCTTCACTGGGTTCGCATGCGTCTGTTTAATAAAAAAAGAACTGACATATTGTTAAAATTACCAAAATAAACAAAGCAGCATCTATTTTGATACCAGAGAATTAAAAAAAATGATTTTATATCCCTTGGCATAGGGAAAGTAGGAATTTTAGTAATGACAAGTGACATTAACTACGAAGAATTGTTCAAAATTACAGTGATTTTCCTTGTAGCCTCAAACCAAAATATTGGAACATCAGTAAGTATATATCCTAAAAAGTCCAAAAGAAAGGTCCAGACATCCAGATACTCCCTGGATTGTAGGACGGTGGTGCTCCGTTAAACTTACTGCTCCTGTGACAAAATGTCTGCTCATTACCATCAATTTGGTTCCACCTAACCCGTCAGAACATTTCTCGGACGGTTTGTTTTCTATTAGAAAAGTCCTTGCAAGGTCTTGGTTAAAGTTATAAAATAGCGAGGCAAGCATTAAGCTCCTAGCTGACTTCTCAGTGGTACCTTGTGCACTCCAAGTCATAGGCGTAGGGAGAGGGGTTGGGGTGGGGGCTGGGGCCAGTCACATTTGTGGTGGGGGTAGTATGTTTCTGCCCCTAAATTCAAGGATAAAACCACTCTTTGTTTCCTCTGTGAAAAATATCAAACTTTTCAGTAATGTCCTTTTCAATTTGCCCAATATGATGCAAAAATTGCATCTAAGGACCCTTTAGTATTCCAAAATGTTCTTGGGGATACCCCCTCTCCATAAAATCCTGTCCCTGGACGGCAGTCCGAACAACATTCAGGCCCCTCCCTAGTCGAGAACAGCTTATTAACCTATGCTCGAAGAACTTTACAAAACATCAAATTTTTAGTGATTTGGATCAGCATATTTAAACAGCTTGCGAGGGAACGGATTGAGAGGTAAACAGCTCAACACTGGTCAGGGTACTGTAAATATTTCGTAGATTCAAATCACTGCGTGTGGAACATACCGAAATGACCATTTGATAACATTTTTGTAACACATATATCTTCAATTCATGTAAACAATATCCAATTATGATGTACGATTGCTAAGTACATGATGCTCCTTGCCTCTCAATAAACCAAGATACTTTCCCTTTTAAGAACAGACAAGGTAGTACCAAACTACACATTTTTGACAGTTGTTTCTCTTCAATGCGCAATATCCTCTCCTTTGAAAACGTCTTTCGACACGACGTATAATCCTAATCCATACTCAATTTCTTCGTGGATCTTTGCATGAAGGTTTTTACCTCGATCATGCTGAGAAACCTCCACCAGATACCCTCACGCTAATAATATATACTGTGAGGTGACGAGTGTCAGTCTTTAATGAAGGTCAGACTGTGCTGTGAACAACTGCACTAGAAACTAGTGATAATACATTTCAATTCAAAACTCATTTCCACGACAAAAGAGTGGATACATCTGAAGCCTCCATAATTCTGCCTTCATAACCAGGAATTTTTATCTTACTTGTATCATAAAAATTTACATAAAATAAACTTAACACTTTCTGTCAATTTTAAGAGGAAAAGTATCAGAAATTGCCGTATATTGTAAAATAGCACACGTAAACGTTGCGTACTTTGTAATTACTCTAATTTAATGTAAAACATAATTATAAAATGTCATTTTATTCCTCAATCCCCGCTCAACCCTTCTATGGTTGTATACGTTTATAGATCAGTTTAAGTTTTGACAAGAAATTTTTTCTGTTGCATGTGCGGCCACTCACCTCGATCATGCTGGTTGAAACCTCCACTAGATATAACGTTTTGGAGGAGTCCGACTTACACTGGAGTGTTCACCTGTCCGTACTTACACAGTAATATGATATAGTTTGACACCCCACAGGGCTGCAGCCTGCAGGGATGGGGAAAGGGGTGCTTATGCATGTAACTCGCGCTGACGAACTGCCTTTCTCATGCATGGTGCACACAACACAACTGGAGCCTATACGTTAAAGATCTTTGATATTGTTTCTCAAGCGATGCCATAGGATGCTTATATAAAGTAGAATATGATTACGTATATTAAAAGTTTAAATCGATGAGCATGTAAAATAACCTTTAGTTCCGTTTTCTTTTACAAAGTTATTTCACTTAATCAGTTTTTTAAATTTAACTTTACTTCCTGAAGTCTTAGTGTGTAAAGCATGGAGTCTCACAAAATGTTAGATGCTAATATGGAGGTCTAGGAAGTGCAATTCCCACTAATTTGGAAGGCAATTTTGACGAAATGTAGACATACGCTTGGATGGTGGCCATCCAAGCAATTCACCCTTAATGACAGACAGCCGTCACCCAAAGTATATTTTGGTGTAGGGGGGGGGGTATCAAAATTTTCAGTTGGTTGCTGCTCTTAGTTTAACAATTCAAATGATGCAGAGTAACTCACATTCCACACAATGCAGAGAGAGTGTTTGAATTACACATTAAAGCATCTTATGCTCACCAGGACATGGCCTGAAACAATAAGACAGGTTTGTGTCTCCACAAGGAGCTTTATACAGTTATAGGAGGAGCTACAAGTTGCTTACTTGAGTGGGCCAATTGGAACTGTCTGCCATTGGGATGGCAAGAACTGCCCTTTTATGGGATAACGTCGGCACGGGGTATCAATGGTCGGCTGTGCAAGGCACGGTGCCATATCAATAACGAGAATTGGAAACTTTTAATCAATTCAAAGCTTTTTCAAAAAGCACAATCATGTATCTGAGCAACCTCACAAAGGCAAAATTTTAGGTACACATGTAACAACTTCAAGCTTTCCCAAAGATAACACCATTTTGCTCCTTAGTCATCCCACATACACATTAACTTCTCAAATAGTAGCGGATTTGTCACCCGTACCCTTAAACTAATCCCGCCCTCTCAAAAAAAAAAAAAAAAAAAGAGAGAGTGAGAAACAAGACACTTAACAATGACATCAATTCAAAGCTTTACCAAAGACAACACAAATTTGTAAATAAGCTACATAAATGTCACGTTCTCCCCTTAGGTTCTACCTCTTAGAGTTAGACCCTTCCCTTAGGGGTGACGGAGCCTGAGGGGCCTGGGTGCCAACTATCTGTATTAACTATCCTAGTATCTGTCATGAACTGCCCTCCTTCCGTTGGGACTTCCCATGGCTATGGCTCTGCCCCACCTTTACAACGCCTACTGTGTCGTCTATGATCTTTGCACATAGTAGCAACTATGTGGTTTGCCGAAAATAATCTCCCGTTTGCATCGCTCTTTCAAATTCTTAAACCACTTGAAAGGGGTTACATAATGCGACGACAATGTTTTTTGTCGTCTGCTACACCTCAAACATCAAATTTGGGATGATTTTACCCATTGCCTTTCTATTGCTAGTCTTCAAGGAAAACAAATTATATCATCACTCTACGCAAGTTTACACTTTTCAAAAGGGTTCAGTAAAAGTTCAAATAACATACTGAACATGTATCCATGATTCTTAATTTAAGGAACAATGCGGAAAATTTTTAACTTTTTTGACAAAAGGTAGACTTGCCGGCTTCACCAAAAATTGATGATGCTTTACATGCAAAAACATAGAAAAGTGAAGAAATTGGATCACTTTAAAGTGCAGTTACAGTTGTTTATAAAAGAAAGATGACAAAGCTTTAACATCAATGGAGCATGTCACTTCAAAGCATTGTCTTCATCGAATCTTTGTTTGAGGATTGCCTTAGTATAAAAGGATCAAACTCTGATAAGGAAGGTTAAGTCAAACAAATCTAGAAAAGGAACTAAAAGACCTGTTAATGAAAATTTCTCCCAAGAGAAACTATTAAATTATTCTCAAGTCTGAATTGTCAGATGGATTAGATGCGGAACAACTCCCTGTTCACAGATATACATTCACTAAGACACTCGGAAACTTGGACACTCAGACGCCCACACACTGCTTTACATTTCTGATGTTAGGTAAAGTACAATATCTCATCTCCTTATACATCAAATTTATCAAATTTATGAAAATGAGATAATAAAATTTTATTTGTCTCACCTGCCAGATACGCCATTGTGATAGAAACAGCAAAGACCAAAATAATCATTCGTCGAGATGCCATTTTGAAGACCTGTCAGGTAAATCAATGGTATTTGCAACATGTTAACCTCTATAGATTGAATATTTTTTAATAGATTGAATACTTATTAATGCAAAGCAAAATATTAAAATATATACAATACGAGGTAACTGATCACGTAGGAAAAGAACACTTACCAAAGTGTGAAATGGAACTGCTTCGAGACAGATGAATAAACTGATGCTGCAGGGTAGGACTTGTTGGAGCTTCTGGTAAATTTTTACACTTGCTGCATATTGATAATGTCTAATTATACAGCTAGATAGCCGAAATTACGGTAAACCATGAAAGACATGATTATCAAACAAACACCACTAGTCTCAACCGACAATAACCTTTCAGCCTGACAGCAGAAACCTTGAAACTTGGATAGAAAATTATGGCTCCCTAGCTCAAAGTCTGAAAGAGATAAGGTTTTACTTTGCTTTCGGAAGGGAAGCCTCAGTGGATATCTTCAGGATGAATAATTATCAAAGAAGATGATAAAAGTTTGCATTTTGTCTCAAATCATTTGCAAATATGAAGAAGCAGTTTTGCCACATGGTGCTTATCAAAGAGAGGTATCCAAGATTTCCCGAAGAGAAGGTGTGGGGTATGTGGATTGGGAAAAAGAGACAAATATAACTCATTAGGAAAACAAAACAAACAAATAATTGTCAATTGGTATGAAATCTGAAAATGTGTGTCTTTGGAGATTTATTGATCACTTTGAATGTCACATCTTTGAAACCCCTTCAGACTTACAATATCATATTCAGAAAGAACAGACTCGAGAGAATTGCGTAAGATACCCCGATCCTTCATGAGGTTGCGAATATGTGCACTGTAAAAAATTTATGTAAATTTACAGTGAATTTTCTGTAAAATTTTCAGGATAATTTCTGCTGTATTTCTAATTTACATGAAATGTTCTTGTATTTTTACAAAAGTTTTATGTATTTCAGTTGGTTTACGAACTAAGTTTGTATTTTTTTACGAATGGTAATTTACAGTTATATTCTGTAAAATTTTGCAGAAAAAAATCTGTTTTTTATATTTACAAAAATATTTTGTAAGTTTAACAGACGTTTTACGTATTTCCAGTAGTTTACCAAAAAATATGTTTTGCAATTATGCAAATTAGAAGGATACTTAACTTGTTAAAAGATAACACTGTAAACACTCTGCAGGGTAAAGGTTATTAGTGATGTCACAATAAAGCTTTGTGTAACCTTCAGATTAGTTCAAACTGACCTTAACTCCTCTTAGCTACTTAAGTGGGCGTGGCCAATATTTTGACATAAAAATTGTAAATTTATGCTTAGGGCAGGTGTAAGCTAATGAGATCTGTAGCAAATAACACTTTTTCGGACAAAGGATAAGTAGTTAATCAATACAGGTAAAGAATATTGAAATGTATGAAATGTATTTCTTTAAAAACTATGTAGTGAGGTTATTCACAATAACCAAATTTGTCATAGACGTGGTACATATAGCATAGGGAACATTCTTACTGTTAACAAAATGTCTTCAATACTAATACTGAACGCCACCCTTGGACTCTGGCTCTCTTGCCCGAGACACGAGGGGGCACTGAAAAAGTAACAGCATTTTCGAGTGCGAATCTAATGCATATCATTTTCATTATGTCATATAGTCTGTCTGTTTTTCTTTACATAAAGTATCTGTAATGTGAAATTACAGAGTTTGTGTGGAAACTATGCTGCCAGAAACTGTCCGTTTTTTTTGCAATGGTTATAAATTACAGTTTTTCTCTGTTTTTCTAACATACTTAATCTGTTGTTTAACATCGTTATTCTGTAATGTCAAATTACAGAGTTTGTTGTGAAACTCTGCTGCTAGAGTTTCTCCGTTTTTTTTACAGATTTTTTTTTTTTACAGTGTGTGGACAGTTTTATTACCCAATTTAAAATTTATCTGTATGTAACAGAAGAGTAATTAGAACCTAGCAGAGGCCATTCTACATAAGATATAAAGTGCTTTGATTCACTGTTCTTTCAACTCTTTTTACAGTTCTCTCCTGTTGGCCCTGTTTCGTGGAAACCATAGAAAAAACAGGACCACAAGCACCATAAGCATAAATGGCTATGACAATAAAATGTAGTATATATACCTAATTCAGAACTCTACGGAAGTATTTTCTTAACATTCAAGTTTCTCTAACATCTCTGTAGAATCCCTCTAGATCCCCATGGTGTGAATTTTCCGGTCACGATGTACAAATTGGGAATTTCACAAGTAATTTCACCTACAGGATGTATATAAGAACTGGCAGTCTTTGCCCGGTATTGGAACTGCTTAGCTCTTAAAGGGTAGTAAAGTTGCAGTAACACCTCCAGAGAGACAAACATGTACGTTTTATGAAAGGATAAAAGCAACTAGAACGTTTCTTTGTTGGTATCAACTTAAGCCAGTCGCTAAGATCAGTGCTCCCCTTTCTTTTCCAGTTTTCCGGTGAGGTATGGTATGCCGTTCTTAAAAAAAGTCGAGTGTAGAATTGTTATCTTATCGATAAAACATTCACAGTTATTGAAACTAAGGCAAAACAAGTTGTAAATCTCAGATTTTTTACTACGGCTGTGTAAGGATACAGACGAATATATTCGCTGCAGTAATGACCACTTATACTATTATCTATACAGGTTAAAAAGTTAAAATGTTAGTTGCTGTAACATTGGTCAGTTGGTTCTGATAAGATTTTGAAAATGTGAGATGTAACAGCCACAGATCTAATAATTCTTTAATAGGTGCATAAAAAAGGCGGAGGGGGGAGCGACTGCCCCACTCTGATTGGTGGGACGGGAAGCGTGGGGTGGAAACCTCGTTTCCTCCCCTCTTTGGATGACATGCTGCCAAAATATGGCATTGAATAGGATGAAATTACTTCAAAGTTTGCATCTAGGGCACTTTAAATGGTGAGAAAATTTCAAAAGGAGGAGACCCCTCCTCTTAATCTCCTTTGCAGGACACTGATTACTAATATTCACTTCCGCTTCTCTTTCAAGAAGCTGCCTACGCTTAAGTTCATTGTGTTATAAGAAAACATGCAGTTAATAACAATGTGTCTCAGTGTTGGTTTAGACGTGTCAAGAGGCTTCCTGCTGGGACAGTTTGTTTGGAGAGACGATTATTTGTTGTCTTTACTTACTTTACAATTATTTAGTGAAGCCTATAGGTCTACGCAGCTTTCAAATTGTTCACAAAAATGTTCTGGGGAGAATAAATGGGAAGAATAAATGGAATGAAACGAAAGGCCGCAGAGGAAAATCCCTGTCTTATTAGAAGTCAGCGAATTATGCGCTGGTTATCAGAAACTAAGTTACCAAGTTGGTACAAGGTTGTAACTTGAAACTTGGTTACCCAAGGTTTACTTTGGGATTGTTTCTTCTGATATATGTGTACCATTTTTTGGCCTATATACAAAGTAGAAATTCACATTTTAAAATCTCTCACATAATGGTTCCTACAAGCAACTATACTTCTCAGTTGACAATATTCGTGCAACTGCTTTTAGGAGGGCATCAACACATCCTCAACTTTACTGTTAAATGTAGCAAAAATACCTACCGTCTTTTCCCTGTTGAATAGTCAATTCATCACAAAGCATTGATAATGTACGAGACATCAAGACGGCCGTCACTGGTATGTTTGATATTCAAAACATGGTTACTGGCATGGTAATGACAATTGTCAAAGTTTTTGAAGGTATATTTTCCGAAAGTGCATTCGTGAATCAGTTTTAACGTTTTAGTGTAAAAGGATATGGTGAACTTGGTGAACTTGGAATATAGATACTGCAGGCCTTTTCTGAACACCATCATCCTACCCGATAATGGCTCTTGGTGTGCAATCTTAGGATGTTCGTCTTTTTCGTAATCTTTCCATCTTTTTCGTTTCCATATGCCTATTATAAGTCTCCTACTGGATTGCGCCATGTCTTGCCCAAACAGGGTTTTTGATGGAAACAAAATTACATTCGTCAGAAAACATCCATCTACGTTCAATGGGCCGATAACGAGAAAAGTGTAAATATAGAAAATCAATCTCTAGAAAAAATGCCATTATTCAACCAAAGATCTTTAAAGGAATTCTATGTACCTGAGGTAATTATTACAGTATTTAGAATGTTATTCTGATAGCTTGGCATATGCCACACAATTGACCTTCCTCAATTTGAACACGGCCACTAGAAATCAATAAATTGGTGAACATTCTGATGTGAAAATTTAATCGCGGGACCTAGACGAACTTAATTTGCAGGACGAAAATCTGTTTTGACTTACATTTGTTCAGGGCGTCTTCTTACTTTAGCGCCTAGTTAACCTTCACTGATAAATGGTAAATAAAACAACTGTTTCACATAACAGTAATGAAATTTGTTTCAAAAAAACATGAATCTCAATATTTTCGACCTTTGAACTGGTATATAAATAACTGTGTACTACTTTCTCCACGATGGCTGCCAGGGCTGAATGCTATTAGCCATTAGCCAACACTTGCCTCATTTTTCTTTCTTCATGCTAATTTCCTTGTAAAGAAAAGGAATCGCACTGAATGCTCAACACCATGCGGTGAAGCCTATCACGTACTCACATCTATTTCACTGTTTGGATGAGATTTAACAAATTTTCAGATCGGAGCTAACTTGTCCTTTATATTGCATTGCAACAAACTAACGTGACTTAACCTCTATACTGACATATAAATGCTTTTGAACCTTAATAACATTTACTATAACAACAGTGCGTTACGAATCTCAATGAAGGCAAATTTGGTTCAGGTGGAGTGCTGACAGCAACAATTGAAGGTTAAATAACTTCTAAATGGACAACGTGGTCTAGTTGTACAAATCAGTCAGTTCAGTGGACCCATGATTTTGTACTAATCGTTCGTATGGCGTTCCATTTTAAAACGCCATTTCGTAAATATATAGCAGAAGCTGTTTTTTATTTCGGTAGCCATATTGTTCATCTAAACCAAACCGACCAATTATTGCTAACAGTTGCGCGAAGCATGTTTGATATACCGTACTATGTGTGTAGACAGGAGAAATGTTAACATTAAACATAAATCAAAGAATTTGTATCCTACAACAATCTTAATTTGGATACCAAAGATATATCGAAAAAGTATTTTCTTCAGTCTATAATCTTAACCCTTCAGACGTAATTGTAAATAGTTACTTGTCTAACTTTTAGAAGCTAGAGACAAAGGTGCAAGATTTTTAGCAAACAACTTAAGATTCCTGACAGGCTTTGCGGCTACAAGGGTGCGTATTTTTAGCATTCATTACTTTTTCGTCATTAAATTCGCTCACCTTTTATGTCGTGCTATTTGGCTGACCACAAAATCACTTTGTGATAACTATGTCTGACTTCGTCAGGGTCCACATACGGTTGGGACAGCAGTTGGCCCTTGAAGGTGCCTGAACAGAGCTAGTTGACGCAAGTTATTGATTAACTTGCTCTGTTCAGTCAAAACCTCTACGGTGAGATGCATTTTACAACAGACTTTTAAAACAGTTGAGTCCTGTAATAGTTAACTATATATATATATATATGTATATATATATATTAAAATGAGTCAGTCAACGCTGTATTAAATATAATTATATAGTCGCTCAAAAACCTTAGGCCATTTTCCTCAAACATGGGTACTTGGATTATATTGAAAGAGGATATTAGAAATGAATGGAAAACTTAGCCTCAAGCAGGATTCGAACACGCGACCTCCCGCACACAAGGCGGATGCTCTGACCACCCTCAATGGCTCAGTGGTAAGAGCATCCGCCTTGTTCAACAGTTCAACCGGACATTAAAATTCCTCCTATCTCCAACTCTGACCGCTTACTGTCACAATTCACTACATCATTTTTCTCCTCTTTGAACACAGGGTTGACTGTTCAGCCAGGTCTGTTTACCTTTTTGTGTTGAGTCAATGAATAAAAAAAAATGAATTACTGAGGCCCAATCATCCTTCAAATATCAAAGATGAATGTCGCATCAAGTTTGCTAGGCCAGGCTGGGTGGAAAACTGTTAATGATGTGCAGCACTTATGCAAACATGCTCTAGGTTGACCCATATGCTCAAAACTTATAGTGTAAAAAACCAGACCAGTGTCATAAACCCTTGTGCTCTTTTGTTACTTTGTAACCTCCCAGTGCAGCACGTCCCATGTTATAAGGGCATTTTTACCTGAAACACGAGTTCGTCAATCATCTTTCCAGGATCTCAGCTGTTTAAGACATTGTTATTGCGTTTAGCTTCTACACCATTAGGGCCCAGGGTTTCAGTAATTTAGATTCTGAATTATATCTTACAGGAGAATGAATAGCGGCAGTGGCTTTAAGTGTTTGAAAGTAGGCTTTGAAACATTTCTATCAATCAATAAAGCATCCGCAAACTGGCAGTAGCCTAATGTGGCCATCAAATTGCAAAATGGCGACAAATGAAGGGACTGTAAAACATGACTTGAGGCTGTACTTGCATCACCACATTTCAAGGAATATAGCCATAGAAAATCAAACTCATTACAGGCTAGTTTTGTCTTGAAGGGGAAGTAAACAGAAGTTTGTTTAAAGTAAAAGAAATGTATCGGCTTTCCTGCATTCCATGTTCGCTCCCTTTTTCTTCTTTCCAATTTTGCCGTTGGAGATGCCTCAATGACTCCTGGATACCACGTTGCTACAATGCAACCAAGATTACTAATAGTTTGATGCTTTAATGGAAATATTTCTATTTAAAGACAATCTGTGCCTGAATTACGCAATAAATGAATTGTTGAATATACTGAACATAAACTGAAGATACTGTTGATAAACTGAAGTCTGTATATAGGCTGCTTCAATCGGCTAATGTAAAATAAACTTTCTCTGTCAACGACCCCATGAAACAGCCACAGAGACGAAACTTTGCTTACCCTTCCCCTGTACTGGGAAATTGTCAGCCAGTAAGTCATGAACTGTAAATGGGTACATCTTAACTTGTTCATTGTAAAACATGACGTTATTTGTGCCATGATTGAACCCCACATTGCAAAGTTTCCTCACGAATCACGTGAACCCGTTAATGTACTTTTCTTAGTTCGTGATTTGAATTATGCGCTTAACACACCGTAACGTCTGGTTTTCTCCAAGGATCCTTCAGTTACAGCCTGCATGATCGAGTTAAAATAAAGAAATAGTTTGCCTTTAAAGGTTTTCAAAAACTTAACGGTAGAAGGCTGAGACGCCTGTTAGACGCAACTATTGCAGTCGAAGTAATAAAATATAATTTCTACGGGTTTGTAAATGTATACTTCTAAACCTTTAAAAATTTTTATACTGTGTGCGACTATATAGACATATATCCTTTGCACACACTCATGAAAATGTTAAGGTAAAGGTGAGTATTTTGAGAAGGTTCCTTTCTTCTTAATTTTTATTGTCTTTTGGTCCATAATCAGTCTCTGTCTCTTTTATATTCTTTTTCTTCTAAAAATAATGTTTAAGGATGTAAACGGAATTAAAAATCAGCTTGCGCAAATCGCAGTGGAGAACCCCACCCAGGAACCAAAACTATCCACAAAATTTCACCTTAAGAGGGAAACGTTATTTTGAAAAAGAAAAACCTTTGTGAGCAGTAGAAACTATTATTATACACCTATATTTAAACAGGTTTACGGGTGGTCTGGTGGTGGAAAGCTAAGCTTATGACTACAGACAATGTGCGCATATAATGAATTAATTACTCCTTTAGGGTAGCTTCCTATATTTGCATTCATTTCTTTAACAACTTCGTGCATGCGATCTTACTAAGAATGCAAAGTGATTTGACCAGTTATAAAGTTCTTTTATATGTTACAAAAAAATTCAAATCTGTTTGACTGGCATATCTTCAGAAAGTTGACGATTCATCCTTTCTACTTTTCGTGTACTCTTCAATACGTCTGTACATACCATTCATGTTTCAAGTACCAGGAAAATAGTACAATTCCTTCCAAAATTTGAAAATCCATCACTTTACACGACATTTTTGATGCTTTTTTTATTCCATAAATTCACAATTTGATTAACTCTGTTTGTCTGTCTCTGACATTGCCGAATATTTGGCCAGGGAATGGCAACTTCCTGGTATAACTGGGTTTGTACCAGGGTAAATATATTCAAAATGTGTTTCTATATTTTTCTTCACGTGCAAAAACGTAAGAACTATTAAACTAAACTAGTGCCCTACCATCTAGGACTTATCGTTTACGCACTGCAGGAAAGGCAGTAAATTTTTATTGTTAAATTTTGAAATATATG
>WURT03271290.1:0-25558 GCA_009936505.3 Holothuria glaberrima
CATACACGCATGTGTTCTTGCGCATGCTCTGTGCCAACCAATGCCAACCAGTGACGTAACTGTGAACAGCCTAATTGTAATCTGTCTTAATCATTTAGTCTCAACGGGATTTGACTTGTTATCTCCCAATTTGTCCTTTTGTTTCAGGTATACTGCCAGATTTGCCGTCACAACTTTTCGATGAACTTGACTAGATCTTATTTGATTTTGTTTGGTCTAGAAAACCCGACAAGATTAAACGAAGTACTCTTATTAATACAGCTGATCGATGAGGACTGACTGCTATGCATATTCCCAGCTTTAAGCCGGAGTATGCTTCAGTGTAGCGATATAAAGCTATGAAGCTATCCCTTGATTGGCCCGGAAGAACAAAGAACGACCTTATATGGTACTTATAGCTTTATCGCGCTTGGAAGTTAGGAAGTATAAACTGGATTTTGTTCAAGGTTTTAAGTGCACCTGAGTAAAAAGTACTGCAGCAGCATGGGTATTTACCGGAAAGTAGTGTTCCCCGACCTCTACTTAAATAGATTTGGGGAAAGATTTTATGTCATTGTAACATTTAAGGATACAGGCGTATTTCCTGATAAGTTTATCAATAACTTTTGTCATACCTAGTCTCATTGCAACTTTAAAGAACCCGACAGAAATCTTTGTAATCAAATTACCTGGATTTACACCAATATTAGGGTTAACAGAAAAACGGCTTATTTACAAGATGAAGTGTGAAGAAGGTATAGTTATGTCAAAGACTTGACGGGGGGGGGGGGGACAACAATTATCACCCTTTCATCAATATCGAGAATAATTTTAATTTGATTCCATGTTCTATATTTTGATGTTATTATTGCAATTCCAGCTTATTGGAAGTCGGTATCCCACGAGGTTTCGTCAGGTAATGAGGCTGAGTCAATGTTTCATTTATTTCATCAAAATCCTTCGCCTTCACACTTTTGTTACAAACGTTTCATGAGAGTTACTGCGATTTGTCCTTCATCCCAAAATAAGTAGCACTTCCTCTTTAATTACACTGAGGCTCAATGGTACTCGATCTATTCTTCATCTTTTAAACCACCCCGAGAAAGCAAACTGCAGTTTTTCCAGTTCCGTTTCCTCGATAGAATAATTGGGACCAATGGGTTATTTTTCAAAATGAGGGAAAAGATTTAACACTCTTTACCTTATGCAGCACGGAAAATGAGAATATTGAACACTTATTTTGGCACTGTAATGTTAATTCAAATTTTATACTGGACGTGGAACTTACGTTGCTCGGTGAGCAATTTGTTTCCTCAAAGGAGGGTATTTATTTTAGTTATATACTGTTTCAGATCCATCCCTTTAATTTTCTAATTTACCCCTTAAAGTATTTCATTTTCTAGATAAAGTTGAGCAGCGAAGCACCTGTTCCGAACAGATTTGTCCACAGTTTCAGATTTAAACTGCAATCGGAAAAACTCATACATGTTTAATCTAAAAGATCTTTTATCCCACGAGAAAAAATTAAATTTGCTTTTCAAATGGAATGAAAATCCCGAAAGCACACGACACTTAAGACCTTTACTGTATCAGTTGTCCTCTAATTAGGAATGAAAAAACATACCAAGATTTTGGTAAATGGCACCTCCCGTGTAAAAGACAAAGAGAATGCATACAAAAGTAAAGAATTTGTAAGTAATAATCCACGAAGATTAGAAAAGCGATTGTGACATTGTTGCATGCACTTATCTTTCATGTGCTTAGTTTCTCTTTTTATGAAATCTGCAATTCTCTAAGTAGTGTATAACCGTATTTAATGAAGTTACTTAGTACATCGTTAGTCAATAGAATTTTGACATTTTCGTTGGCATGCGAGTTAAATCAGAAGGTATTTTTATACTTAGGTTAATATTTCTTAATATGATGGATATAACCAAAACTAAGGGCTATTTGATTTGTGATTTAACAGTTGGGGAGATAATCGTTTTCGGGTGAAAATGAATTTTTACCTGATCGGGGGAAAATCTTGCCATTGGTGGCGCCATTTTCAAATTTCTCCCGTAATGCATTGCGAGCCTACCGCGCAAATTCAACGGAAGGAACGTTTAGGACAACCTGGAAATTTTTGTCGATTAAAGGAAAAAGAAATACTGGCATATTTAGAAACTTTGTAGCTATGGGAACAAAAAAGCCGAGTCATGTTTAGTATTCCAACACGCAGTTTTTGAGATAATGAGCAGTTTTGCTAAGCCATGCATGTGTCCTATGCTTAATTTATAGACTCGACGCAGTCACAAGTTGCGTGCAACGTTTTTCACACAAGGGTTTGCAAGTGGACCATGCCAGTACTTGAGTGTTCTTTAACACATCACAGTGAAAGCTTTCTCGTGTTTCGAGCTACGGGAGGGCACTATTATCTCATGCCTGAGTTAACGCTCATTTTAAACAGATCGCGGCGGTGGAGAGGATGACTTTAAGTGCTCTTAAATATTCATGGTTTTATCCAGGCTAAATAATCCCCATTCGAGTGAATTGTCATTCTAACCCGAAAGCGGCTATCTCTCGAAACTGTTTAAATTTGGAGCATTTGCAATCTTTTTGAACCACAGGGGGCAAAAATGGACCTTGGGTAGCCACTTGAGAACGTTTGAGCTGATTAATGTCAATAACACAATAAGTGCAATGTGAAGCAGTGAATGTATTCATTGCATTAACTTGTATACCTTTATGAGGAATGGTTCATACAAAGAGCTACCACTCTGAATGGTTTATGGGCATCTACAACTTTTTTTAAGGAGGGGATATAAAATCGTTTATCACCACTTTTTAAAGAGTGAAATCAAATAGTGGACGTATGCTAGATTAAGTAGCTTAAAATGGTTTATGCAATCAAATCAAAATCGAAAGTGTTAAAAATAGTCATTTGTATAAAAAAATATGTGTAAATGGTGAGAAAATGTTTCAGGTTATACCACGGAACATATATATATATATATATGTAGCATAGAATCTAGAATTTTACTGGGTTTTTGATCGTCCCCTACACTGTCTTGCTAGGGGTTGGTGCTTTGAGCTCGCATTAGTCCTAGTAAAGGTCATGTCCCCATTTAAAAGGTCTGGTGACATAAAAATTACATAGTTGGATATTTGATGTAAAAAGCATTAAAAATTGCCACAATTCCCATTAAAATCCATCACACATTGACCATTTTACAAGGTGATTTCTATTTCACTTGAATCATTAATAAACATGAGCTAAATATGCCAATATGTGACATCGAAAGATTAACATACCATATGGGACTAATGTTAGCTTCTGTTTTTTCAACCTTGATTTTAAGGACACTGGTAGCATTGTTGTCACCCGAGGGAGTTATTATGAGAGTTAAAATTGTTTCCTTGAGATATATTGATATCACTCACCAACTGTTAATTATCTGATCAGTAATTTAGAGATAATGTATATAGGGTTAACAAAAGAAATTTTAACATTGTGCAACACTCAACATCATGATTTTTGCATAGGAATGAGCTACTTCAGAAACCATAAACTTTGAAGACATAATTTGAGAAGGGTAACAGGTATTTAAATAATTCCAACGGATCTTTCGTTGGGAGATTTTATTCTTTAGATGACAAGTGAAACAGCTCTTTTCGGTGGCATGTCACCAGACCATTAATAAGTTGCTGACACCCTTGTCAAAGAATCTTTTAACGAATGCCAAAAAGGGAAAAATCGGCGTGCGCTTTACAAATTTCTATTCATAATAAAAGTAGTTTAGATCAGTTCGAATCATGATTTGTGAAGCTAGTAATAAAATTTTAATTACTTAACACCACGTTAACTTACATTACATAGCAAGATGGTATGGAGGTTATCGGAAGGTTAAGATAAAAGGTGGATAGCATTATTAAGAGCTCACCAATAGAAGTATTGAAGACAGCAATAAAATTAAATTGTTTTCACTACACGCGCATAAAACATAATTGTAAAGACGTACAACATTCCTACACATTAAATGTTGAATAAAATCCACACCAAAGACAAATTCAGTGTAATGGTGTCTTCTTGAGTTCGCTTTCTACGCAGGGGAATTTTACAAGTATTGCTGAGTACACATCATAAGATTCGGAAGCTATGAAGTTAACATGATCATCAGTACCAAGGAGCATACGCTGGCGGAATTCAGATGTGATGTTGATCACTTCCATGCTAGGAAGTAGATGTTAGGAGCAAAGGAAACGATATCATCTCTGATACTTTCAGCAGAGGAGCAAAAATGATTTTCCCGGAGGTTCTCACAAGAAGAGAAGTCAGGCTGAGAGAAGCCCAACAAAATATCGTCTTCCAAAAATTTTTGAAGTGCATGTCGCTTTAAGGGGGTAACTGTTGTGCATGGACTATCGTGCATATTGATAGAAATTCTTATTTCTTCATTCCCATCCCAAACAATTGCTTCCCTTCTACTGATTAAACTTCGTCTACTAATACGTAATTAAATGTAAAACCAGTGTTCGGTGGATCAGAACGGTTTCTCGGGTAAAATGCATCCAGCACTAATGAGAAAGCTGGAGGTTCGTTGGGGTCATTGCTTAGTAAGGGAATCAACACGAATGATTCTGGTCTGCTCAAAGATGGATACGCATGTGCAGTAACAGTCTCAAAGTCATCAGTGTCTTACACCGTTATTGTTCCAAACTCAATGTACACAACACGTTGAGTCTCGTTCAAAACATCCGGAAAGACGGGCTGCCTAGGCAGATACAGCAAAGGACCTGTAAAATATGTACAACATATTGGAGAAGGTATCGTTAAAGTATCTCTGGAGGAATCTTTTAGCACGATTAACCTTCCACAAAAACCATTTTAGGGTTGGAAATGCGAGACTAGTTAGAGTTAGATGAGGTTTTACGGCCCAGTTCCTAACCAATTGGTTTAAGTCGAGTGGGCCGCGGCCTTTTTTCCAGTTGTGGCTCACTGGCTTGTTTTCCCTACTCCATTGGTTATGCTGAGCACCAAGCACAATGACAGTAGGTTCCATTTTTAAAGTCTTCGGTATGACCCGGTTAGAAATGCTGTATTCACATTAATTAGGGCACAGGGGCCGATTTCACTAACATCAATTTTAGCGACGATCATCGCAAAGTCACTCGCTAATCATCGCTAATTGCGATAGCGGTGGATTTTTGGTTTCACTAAACCCATCGCAATTAGCGATGTAAAAAATTAAAACTTCCTAGACGAACGAGGATGATCGCTAAAAGTTCTGTAACCTTTGACCTTGAGCGGCAGACAAACGTCAACATTGTCAAGCAGACGACAGCAAAAATGGCAAGTACACAGAACTGAAATAATGGTGAAAAGGTATGAAAAGGCCAAGTAGTCAGGACAAAATTTGTATAAAGCAAAAATGTTTGAAGCTCAGTGTTCGAATAACTTCATTTCATTTGTGTTTTAGTGTATTTCGGTGTTGACGGCTCGGAAGTAATACAAAAATTGCAGTTTATATGTACTACACGGTTTCGAAAAAGCGGAGGGCTACGAATATTTGTTTATTTGGGTGCATTACATTGCTCCTCGTCGTTTGGTTTTGTAGCAGGGGTCCCATGATGTCTATCACCCTCACTCATTACACCATTACGTGTGAGCCCATAGGCGTAGGAAGCGGGGCGCTGGGGGACTTTAGCCCTCCAGCCAAAAATGTGAGGGGCGGGGCGGAACTATGCTTCCGCCCCCAGATCCAAGGACGAAAACCCCTTTTTGTGTCTTCTGTAAGAAATGTCAAAAATTTGCAGTATTTTACCTTAAAATTGTTCCAAAACTGATGCACCAAATTGCATCTAAGGACCCTCAAATATCCAAAAATTTTCTAAAGAGGAGAGACACTCCTCCCCTTAGACCCCTCCACCAGGACGGCGATCAGAAACAAGGTTTATCCCCCAGTCTCGAAAAGCTTCCTACGCCTTTGTGAATTCTCTTGTCAGAGTAGGCGTCTAAAGGGTTCATGCGATCTCTGAAGATGCTTTCTCTTTGCAATGCTCGAGCGTTACTAAATAGGTGAGCAGCCATGGTGCTATGGTCGCAACTTTCTTACCGAGAGGGACGAAAACGATGTGTGATGGAGAGCTTGCAACGCACAGAAAGAGAAAATAGACTAAATGACGCGATGAGTCATTGCGCGTGACAATTTTTAGCGATGGATTTACCTTTTGGGTCTGCTAAATACTCATCGCTAAAGCTCAACGCAAACGATACAACTTAGGTATGAAAAATCGGTCGCTAAAGTTTAGTGAAATCGATTGCAAAAGTTGATCGCTAAATTGAGATGAATTTAAGGTTTAGTGATGGATATCTACGTTGGCGATGATCGCTAAACGTTAGTGAAATCGGCCCCAGGTTTAATCATTCCGAGGATTATTTAAGCAGTCATGAGGCAATGCTTCTAACCCTACCCAGGTACATTTCAAATACACTTGATTTAAATGTAAATAACGTTTTTCAGTGGATGCGTTCAATCTTGTTAACAGAGATTTATATGACACCTTATTAATTAGGCTACATCTGATTGGAGGATGGTGGTCACATGCCATGTGTTATTTGGCACTATTGCACGGTCGTGGGTTATCATCGTCGGTTAGTCTCAGAATAACCCCGGTGTTTGGCCCTATCCGTTTCTTGAATCAAATTTTGAAGAAAAACCTTGGCCTATTTAGGTAGTTTGGTGTTTTATGAAACAAATAATGAATGTTTTCCATTCGGGTGATAGTATGAATATTTTCGTTGAAAGATGAAGGCTCTATTCAATTCGGCTTCGCCTCGTTGAATACAACGTTAAATCTTTCAACTCATGAAATTACTCATACTATCACACTCATAAACATTCCGACATTATTTTTATACTAACTATTAGATCTCAAAGATTCAACTTAATCAAACATTGTCCTTGAGCAAGATTCTTTTGTAATTGTTTAATTTAAAGGCTTCTTTTATTCACTGCTGAGCGAAAAAAATCAACATCAAAATCCTCCAGAATGCTACTTCTGCAAGGAGGTATGAACACCAATCAATATTGTTAATGTATATCTTCCATTTATGAATTTCTGCTCTCTTTTACTGTTCTACCAGTACATGTCTACTTACCTCCACAAAAACCATGATGGGCGTTGTAAAAATCCAGTTTCTCCTGAACAGCTTGTCGTTCGACTGGGATGTATCCAATAACTCCTTGCCATTTGTCGTGGGATAGATTTACAATACGTCCATTGGGACATTTGAACCCAAGAAATATTGTTGCAATATTAACCAAATATGCTTCATTATCCTATTCAGAGTGGCCATTGGGTTCCAATTCTGAAGTAACCTGCAAGACTTAAGTGTCAGAAACTGTTTCTTACTTCTCAGTAAATTAACACAGAGACAGATCTGTGAATTTTTTCTTCGGAGTTGTAAGTTTTATTTAATGCAGAAGTTGAAATTTCGAATAAAAATCTCTACATAGGTTATGTACACGGGGTTTCCATTGAAGCATGGCTTATATGTTAAAGTGCTGGTACAGAAGCCCAGTGGACACAGTGGATTTCTCAAAGAGGGCATAGAAACTACAAGGCATTTAATTACCAGCAAAAGTCCCGCTTTTATTTCATTTACCCACGAAGGTTCCGTATGAAAGCTCGGAAGCGCCTGGAATCTGTTAACACATTGTTTGTTGGTTATCCGATGATCGACTATGACAAGACTTCTGCTTGGCAAAGGTAACAAAAGCTTGAATAGTTCCTGTGATTGTTTGACTGTGCTAGTATGCACCAACCTATGGAGCCACCTATTGAAAGACCAGGTATGTTTGCAGAACTTTGTTTCTTGGAGATAATCAGTCTCAAACTTTTATAGTCTTGATATCGTACACTTCTACCCTCAACCGTATCACTCAACCGTAACACGTGTTACAGTTCTCATAACAAGTGTTACAGTTTTTATAAAAAAGATCAGTTTAAACTGTACACGCAGTGGCGTCACCAAGGGGGGGGGGAGGGGCACGTGCCCCCTGGAAAACCTTGTGCCCCCCGTGTTCTCCCAACTGAGATGTGAGATATTCAAAAAAATATAGATCTTCTGTAAGTTCTGTAGTCAGAGTATTCTACTACCAGGTTTCATATGATTTGATTCTTCTTAGGACAAGAAAAGGCAGCAATATGGATTTTTTTCGAATAACTAAATCGCCCCATCTCACAAAACCGTGTTCACTGATGTGTCGGAGGCTGAGTGTCGGTCCTGGTAATCAATCCATAACACTCGCCGCCATAACAGGTGTCAATATACGCTTTGATAAAGTGTAGTGGTAATACGCCCGGCTTGCGGACTAGATCACTCATTGATCAAAACAGTAAATGATGTTGTGCCGTGGAATGCCTGCCGCTTGAGTTGCGAATTGTGGTGAAACCTCGGTCCAGCAATTGCAATGAGGCTGTTATGTATTTTCTTCTTCGAGAAAAAAACCCAATAAATTTTGAAAGAGAAATATGTGAAACAAAATTCCTTGCTCACTTTAGTCTCGTATGACTCCAATCAGTCAGTTCATGGATCATGAGAATTTTACGTTAATCGAAAATTCCACAATTGAACTTGCGAATATCTGATCGTCGATTCGGCAATACACATGAACGTTATTATCTTATCTTTTTGTCAACCCATAGGTATTTTTTATTTTAAGTTCCTAAAAAATCGTCAATTTTTTTTAACACAAATTCTACTACAAAAGGTAGCGTACGTGGCACCAGATTGCATGAAAGGACACCTAATTTTACAAAAATTTTCGAAGAGGGAGGGGGACACCCCTCCCCTTAGACCCCTCCTCCAGGCCGCCGATCACCCAACACATTGCATCCACCCACTATCTAGCTGTGCCCCCTATCGAACTGTTGTGTCCTCCTTGTGCCCCCCAGGATTAAAAGTCTGGTGACGCCACTGTGTACACGTTATATGTATTGGGTGCTACCCTCCATATCCCAGCAACTACTCACAGCAGCCCTAGCGTGAGCAAAGTCTGGCGTGCGCATATCACGCTGCATGACGGTTGACTCTACTGGGCAACCTCACCCGTTGCAGAGCCGTAAAGAGGTTTGTCAAGTGATGTCATTGCGTTTCAATTAGGCATACCGGCCGTCACTGCCCATGCACAAAAGGTGTGTTTTCGATGCGCGCACAACACGGCCTTACAACTGTTGTACAATGGACGTCTGGCAGGCCCGTAGCCAGGAAGGTGATGAAGAGGGGCAAAAAATTATTCAGGGGGAGGGGCTAATGTGTAAAAATGTATTTAGTCAATGGCAACTTGAAACTTTCTAGGGGGTGCGAAAAAATCAGCCCCCTCCCCCTTGGCTGCGGGCCTGACGTTTGGCCGTCAAAACAGAGATACGCGCAGCGCAGTGACGTCGGTGAACAACCTCTGTACCTAATATATGGCTCTGACCAATCGTTGCACACACCTCTGAAATGCCACGATACCAATGCAGTACGTGGGACCACATTTTGAATGGTGCGTCGGTGCGAGGTGACTGCTTAGCACTCACGATAACACAGTCACTGAACAGTATACAGAGTAAACATTGTTGCCGACTGTCCACATGCCATACAATACGTCTGGTCTGTACAACTCGCCCAACGCGTCCTTTTTGGGACAAAACAAAACTGAGGCTTATGAAGGGAAGCTAACACAAGCGCGCGCATATGAAGGCGTGCATTTTGGCTAATGATGTGCATCGTAGCCCCATCTCGTTCGGTCCTTGGAAGCCTTTTCAGGAAGTTGCTAAGACACTTATCTCATGAGATAAAAGTGGACCTAATATAACGATGCATCGTTACATTAGTTCCACTTAAGCGCGTCCTTCATTTATATAGAATTGTGTTTGTGCCGCAAAACATATTGGCCTAGTCAGGTAATCGGTTGGGGCATTTTTCGAAACTGAATGTTTTGAAGTTCTCCAAATTCCATTCGTGCCGAATTGCACTAGATTTGACTGTTTGTGAGTTGATATTTATATACTATTGTAACCAATATTGCATTACGCAAAACTTTTTAAGGTGGTGTCATGTCTACTTTAACGTCAAACTAGATAATTCAAAAAAAAAAAAAAAAAAAAAAAAAAAAAAAAAAAAAAAAAAAAAACAACAACCACAACATAGCACACGCAGAAAACAAATTAGAAACAAATAGTAAAGGGACTGCTGAGACGGATAGTACGTCAGTAAATGAAGTTTGTCAATTCGGAGAGTGTATAGTAAGATATTCAAGATATTCTAAACAAGAAAATGACACATCAATTTAAGCATACGAGCAGAAAGTTAGGAAAGAGAGCATTATCAAATTTAAAGTAACAAAACTTTCTCAAAGGGGAGGGCGGAAACCCATCCACTTAAACCCCTCCGCCAAGGACGGCCCTTTACGTCGTGACAAAGGAAGGATCCCTACTGCTGCTGAATTTGCTAAATTATAAACATTTTTTCAGCCATATATTAGCCAATGGCGGCGGACCCCGGGGGCTTGAGGGCCCAGCCCCCAATGAAAAAGTGAGGGGGATATAGGTATGTTCAGCCCCCCCCCCCCAATATTTGCCAAGTGCAGACATGAGATCCATATTTCAAGGCTGGGTATATGCAGCTTAAGACACTCGGGAAGTGCCGTTTCCGACCATCTGGAGGGTTTGTAAAGCAAAAAATTTTCTTCTACGCTCCTGGGCCAACCGATGGTGGCCCTCCGCTTAGATAGTCTTCCTCGCATTCAGCCCCCCCCAATATTTTTTCCGTTCCACCGCGTCTGATTTGAGCAGCTCAAAAATGTCCCCGAAGATAGCACCATTTTGTATCGCAGCAACCTTACATTAACAAAAAATTTCTTAAAGGGGAGGGGACACCCCTCCCCTTAAACCCTGCCCCCAGGACGGCACTTTTATGTAGTGACAAAGGAAGGATCCCCACTGATGTATACAAAAAACGCAGGGTGCGTAAAAAGTGCACTCTGCACGCTGCCACTCAATTGGAAAAACATCCAGCCAGTCGGAATTTGGGACCTTCACACACCCTAAATATATGACCCTAGCTACCGCCCTGACTGAAACGAATAAAGTGTGGGTACAAGGGGAACGAGAAAGCATTATTTTTAGGAAAGAATTCATTCGATAAATTACTCAAAGACATGCCCTCGTTACCGCCCAAATACATTCATGCCATGAACTTGCAGGACATTTTTTTCTATGGAAGCTAAGCTATTTTTGCCCGAGGAATATTTTTATTAACTGAGAATATTGACAGATTTTCCCCCAAACTTTGTCCGAGAAAAAGGTTTTCCCGGACTCGGAATGGGGGAGGGAGGTGCGGTATGGTAACATCCCATAAACTTGCGATTGATCAACGTTATTCATTTACATAAAAGAGGGGGATATCTAAGCAGTAGTTTACCTTCAAATGTACAAATGTACTTCTCTGACTACTGAAAATTGAAATACCTGACATTAATAATTACGCAGTTAATTCAGGGGTTGCGACATGATTGGGGAAGGCTCCTTGTGGGGGTGCACTGCCGCGATATGGATGGCGGGTTGCGGTGACGATGTCGACAAGGGTAAGGTTGATTGGAGGTAAACCTTGTAGAGTAGCATTCCATTAAATGGCACATTTTGCATCGAATATGTATATGCGTGTGCATGAATGACGAGTTGAGTGCCAATGTAGTTTTTTTTTTTTTTTTTTAGTTTTAGTTTTTTTGAAGAAATCTCAATTTCGAAATTGCATAGCACGCGGAAATTGTTGAGTAATCATAAAGGATTTATACTCATTTAGACATAATATAGACCAATTGACCCCTTACGGGAATAACATACAATACATTGTTTAATACTCATCCCGTCTGCCTGATAAAAAAGTGAAGCCGCCCTCAGTGAGTAGTTTGTCGTGCAGTGTGACAAACACAAATTAGAATAAGCAGGCTATGCGATTCCGAGTCTTTAAATAAAAATGTTGTATCTACCTCAAGCTTACTTGATAAGGGAGGAAGGTCTGAAACTATTTATCAAAATAGAAAGGAAATGTTGAAGAAAAAGAAACAACCAAAACTTTACAGCTACGAAAATTTGGCTTCCTATTGAAGAAACTGCTATGTTAAGGGTAGACCAGGTAAACTGTCCACCCAACTAGTCGCCATCAAAGACTACATACATCATCGTACAGACTAAGGTTTCCCATCGAAATTGGGAAAAATTCCCCATTGGAGGCAAGCCTTCTCCGACGGGGGGATGACTCCTGTCCCTCACCTGGCTGAGTTGTTAATTTGGTTGGTATTTCTTTGTGTAAACTATTGTATTCTTGGCACGTGAGGCCAAAACTGAAACATTTGTTACATGAAACAATTGTTTTTCGTATTTTTATTAAAAACAGAGTTTGGAAGGGATTCTTTCTTACCCTGCCAAATATTTCAATTAGTAGTGGGCTGTGATGTCACCAAGTAACGTGAAGGAGACACGTATTTACATCTGTCATTTCCAAAGGAAATCTATCCGGTTAGATACACTACCCCGAAGTATACACTGTGATGAAGTACCTTTTCTTATCTTTTTTCAACATGAAATTGTCTTTGACGGCGGCTGGTCCTCGTCTGGTTTTTCTACTCGTAACGCTGGTCTCTTCTGCACATAACGTGTTCCATAATTTACCTTGACACTGGCAAGAAACCCATGGGTGTGATCCATTTTTAAAATCCTTTTATTAATGTAAAATACATCCGCAAGGTCTACGATTTCAAGGCCGCACTGATGATTTAAATATGCATAACGGAACAGGTATGCTCCAAAAATGATGTTAACGCTTTGCAGTTATGATTTGATACTCAGCAGGGTTGCCTCATTTCCGAGCTCTCAGCTGGGATTCTCGCTAATGTATTTTTTGAGATTGAAGTAAAATAGATAAATTTGCATGCTGATTTAAACAGGGTGTTCGAAAAGTGTTTCGGCATTCCTGTTAAGCAACGTCAACTCAAAATGAAAATGTCGAATTGTCAATAGAGGTGTCAATAAGGGTCTGATTAAAGTCGTGGTTAAAGATGGAAGTAACATCACCATTTCATAATTTTCCTGTCACGTACTTCACGTTTTTATTCTTACAATACATGCTGGGGACATTTGGGGCAATTTGTGTTGCACTTCGATCGCCCATAACGACGTAGCTTATACATATACTTGGCACTTGGCGTATAAATATATATGGATAGGTACTCACATAAATACACGTAAGTACATCTATAGAGGTTTTTCACGTGACGTCAATGCGTTTCAATTTGGCATACTGGCCGTCACTACTCTTGCGCAAAAGACGATAGGACCTTAGTTACAATTGTCGTTCAATGGACGCCTGGCCGTCAAAATAGAGAGACGAAAAGCGCAGTGACGTCGGTGAAAAACCTCTATACCTGTGCGTGTGGGCGATGTTTGTTTAACGTTTGTCTGCATCTGGGTCTAAAGCAATGATTAAATCGCCTTTTACTCTTAAATATGAACAAAATATTACGTCCCATGACAAATTACGAGTGCAAAAAGGGTTCCGTCCTTCCTGCCAAATATATGATCCGGAGGGAAGGGTTAAGTGAGGACACCTGGGTGAGGAGTTCATTTATTTCGCTAGACACCAAAGTCTACACCATAGAAATTGAAGTGAAAGAGAAGGGTGTCCTACGATCTGGACTGAAACCACTCATTTAGGTTTCTGTTGGCAAGAAAGCAACGGCGCGTGATACTGATGTTACGTACAGTTGCTTTTGCCCTAATGATTGAAGGAGGAATTACAATTTTTCAAAGTCAGGAGTATAAAATGAAACCTTAAGGAAAAATGCTTTACCTCTATTGTGAAAATTGCTCCCAGTCATTCGAAAAATGAATAAATGACATATAAATTCTGGAGATGAATGCACACAGTACGTACAGAGATACGCCAAACAACCAGTTTTTTGCCTTACAGCGGAAGCGCCCTCTCACTTTCGTGGCTACACTGATTAAAAACGGCACAACGATACACTGTGTCAGCGTTTTCCCTTACTTTAATTTCTACGGTCTACACCCTTCTTTCTACTTGTCAGGAAAGTCTCTCGATAGGTCGTGAAAATCAGAGTGTTCGCCAAATTCAGACAAACTCGAGACATTAACATATACAGGAGATTTTTTATGCTGTAAAAAGTTAGGTACAAATTTTCACTAACACTGGGTATGTATGTGAAAATACGGAAATCGATAAAGTTTATCCAAAATTGGTGATTAATGGGTTTACCGAGGGGATGGATACCACTAAATTGGGTATTCAACCCCTCTGCAAACCCATTTATCAATAACTTTTGGGCAAACTTTAGCATAGCCTACGTGCCAAATGTTGGTGAAGGTTTTACCTAACTTTTTTAAGGTGTGGCATTGGTGGCTATTTCTGTATCCCGTCAAAATGGCCGAATTTATCACAAAAATTTGCCCGATAATTTCGGGAAGATATAGTAATACCAAACCATCCTCACGCACTCTTCTCTGCTCCTTTCACCATTCTTGACAACTATAAAAGAGCACTTTACACATAAAACTCACACGTTGGACCCTAGAGCTTTACTATGATAGACCTCACAGAAAGTTTCGTAGTTATACTGATCTGCTCAGAAAAAGTGCTCCTCAGTTAAAGACACTACAGCCAGGCCCGTAGCCAAAGAGGATTTTTTTGTCCCAAAAGAGAAGTTTCCAGTTGCCATTGACTTAATACATTTTTGCACATTTGGCCCCGCTAAAAATTTTTTCGCCCCCTGGAAGCCATTTCGCCCCCTTCAGTACCTTGCTTGCTGCGGGCTTGACGACAGCTCGGAGTCCTGTGAAATTGAGACACACACCTTGCTCTACACTAATAGGCCTACGATGCTTTCTTCATGGCTTTGACCTTTGACCGTAGTAATTGTTTACGTTTAAATGTTCTCCACGAATTTATTATGAGTGATCCAATATTAGTAAGGATCATTAATATTAATTACCAAAATTTTCTTCTATTTTCTTTTCTGAGACCGTGATGAGATTTCATCTTCAAGGAATGAATTTCAGCTTGACTGAAGCTCATAATTTTGACTAATACCGGATGAGTAAACATAGATGTGACACAGAGACATATGTTAACGATTACCAAAGCGTGCACCTTTCATTCAGTATTGAATGGGATACCATTTTCGTAGAGGAATAGGCTATATAGACCGTGAACGCACTTAATTAACACCCTTCCTTCAAGTTTGTGGAATGTAAACTCCAAAGCTTACTTCATGTTAACCCGTAAAAGAATGCGAACGAACTTTTTCTGTGTCTCATTATAACCTTTATTATATCTACGAAATACTACGAGTCGCAACTTTTTTATGAAGTCAGTTGTGATAAATCTTAATTTGAAAACGTCATTTAATATGTCAAATTAAAGTACGTTTACTCTCAAGAAATACACCACTGTCATGCTTCATGTGGTTCAGTAAGAGGGCATTTATGTTGAGGAATTCTGTGAATTAAAAACTTTATCGACTGTATAGAAAGAATTTATGACAAGAAATTATTCAGTGAGCACTTGGCATGATGAATCAGTTCGTCAAATGTTAGGGTGTGCGTTATCTCCTAAAATCTTTTCAATGTAGCGAAAGAGGGAAGGTCCTAAATTTCTACATTTGGCTTCTTCGAATTCAACTTGGTCTGGGTTTTAAAGTTTAAAGAGCAAATATCATCATCCCAGACAGTTCCAATTCTCCCAACTAAGTTACTTCTAGCCTTCCCTTAACTGTCTTAAGCTCCTCCTTGTGTAAACCTACTTTCTAGCTTTCCTTGTAAGCATGCAAGGCTACAATGTATAAGTAGAACATTCTCTCTGCATTGTGTGAAAAGTGAGCTATTCTGCATTTTTTGAATTTTCAAACTCTCATATCGATCAAAGAGCAGTCAACAGCTGAGAATTTTGATATCCCCAACCAAAAATGTACTTTGGGGTGATGAGTGTCTGTCTTTGAACCTCAGAAAGTGACGTGTTTGTCATTTTTAACGTCCGAAGAAGATGCTCTGATTATGAGAGTCACATGTTAGTAAAAAAGGAAGATTTGAAATCCTCTGGCAAATTTTATCAAAATAGTACTTATCTTAAATTTTACTTAAGTTAGTTTTAAACTTTATCTTGCGAATGGATATTGTCGTGATCATTACATTGTTTTCAACTGTCTGCTCCGAACGTCATTTCTTGTGCAGAAAATTTCAAAAAATACTATCGACAATATCTTAGAACGCTACCTATATACTGCACTTTAACTGAACATATCATCGGTTTGTGATCACCATCGCTGATATTACTACGAGAGCTGAAGCTCAGATTTATTTTACTTTGTTACACTTTAAGTTGTTATGCAATTAAAAAATCACCTGTGGCATTCTTTTGAAATTATAACCAAACACTTTCATCTTTCATTAATTCTCGAAATTTTTGTTACTTAGTTTCAACCTTTTACGCGATAGCTGAACTTGACAAAACTGTAATGCTATATGGCTAGTTGTAACTGCAACCTGGGATAAAAAAATGTTACCAAGAAACAAATGAAAGAATATAGTTTTTATCGCCTGTCATGAAAACCCTCTTATTTTTCAGCCTCGGGCAGTGTACTGAAAAAATTTTCATCTATGTGACGATTTCGGTTATCATGTTATCGTATACACTGTGGCGAGGACTGAGATAATCTTTACATTTGCCTGAAGTAATGTTTTGCGTATGATAGTATCTTTATTTTCAGTATGAAGAAAGTAGCAAGGATTTACTTTAGCATTAAGTAATGTTATTATGGTTATGTTGATGACAGTATCTATTCTGCAGGCATGAAGCAATTACTCGTTAATTATACTTTGCGCAGTACGAAATGTTGTGCTGGTCATATTTACCGTAACATGACGTAATGTATGCTGATGGTAGTATCTTTAGTACTATAGCATGAAATATAGTAATGTTAATACTAGTACATGTCTTTACTTTTAACATAATGTGGGGGAAATGTTATGTTGATGATAGTGTTTTTACTGTTAGCATGAAGTAATTGCATACTAATGCATGAAATGATAAACCAGTAGATTACTAATATCTATCTGGTGACACTTCTATATCTACATAATACGGACATCATCGTATAATCTTTTATGATTTTACAAGCTAATTGTGAATAAGATTCTGCATAATAGCTAAAAGGTATATCTTGATATTACTATTGTAAATCAAAAGATTTTACAGAATGTAGTAGTATTTTTCTCGTGGTCGATAGTTCCTTGAAGACTTGAGAACTTTCCGGTGACTCAGTGAGGGTGCATCAGCATATATCATTTCGCTCTACATCCACTTGTGCCGAAAGGAATCGTTCAATGATTCGGCTCGAATAAATGCTTGGCTCGAACTAGAAAGAAGCAACCGAATAGGGTCGAAATTTAAGAGGACAGGGAATGCCTTCGATAAATGTTTGACCTGTTCATTTTGATTAATTCTCAAATGAGGCCAACAGAGGTGAAATATAGAACGTTTCGACAGACACAGTTAAGTTTCTAAAAGTTGATGTAGAAGTAAGTTCCCGAAGGTCCGGGTAGGAGACGGAAGACCCTTTGCTCTGTGCCACGGTTCTTCCCCTGACCGGGCAGAGACCTGAAGCTGATATGCATGACCAGGATCGGTCAATACCTGAGTGAAACAGCCACAAACTTTTTTGATGTACCAATTTCAAAGCACTATTGCCAGATTTTTCTTCCTCTGCTGCAAACAAGAATTCTCAGAGTGTTTGCAGATGGTTCTATCAACGTTGAGGTAATAGATGTGCTTGATAGTTTTTTCTCTGTGCAGCGTAACCGTTTCTGGACGTGAAGAATTTTTATTACTCAAGAAAAATTTCCAAATATCCCCCCAAATCAGCTCGAAACTCAAGGGTGGGGTGGGGCGCTGCACCAAGTGGAATTTGTCGGCCACATTTCAGAGACATAGCGGTGCTTCTGTCGCTAGTCGATCGAAGATGCAACGAATCAACCACAGCTGCCACTCGTGTCTTCATAACATTAAGCCAGGGACATAAGAACCATTAAGCATCTGCAGAGCCTTTTTCAGTTTCCAAAGAGGAAGAAAAGGACCAAAAGCTAAACAAAATATAATAAAATAAGAAAATGGTAACGAGGAGGAACCTTATCTACATGAAATTCAAGGGAAATTAATGTGAAGTTTAATACAAAGAGGTTTTTAGTGTAGAATAAAGCGTGACGTAACCACAATGTCCTAACATTTTACTTTTTGGAACAAACACACACACACAAAACCTGTGAAAGGTTTGACATGCACCCCTAAAACTTTAACTTACCACTTTTAAATTCGCCTCGACGGTCGTATTTTGAACTAAGTAATCGATAAATAGGTGATTGGTAAATACATATGCTTAGCTTAGCTAAATTACATCTCTGACGTCATAAGCTATGATGACGTCATTCGTCGACAACCTTATATTACTGAGACCACTGGCAGACTGGCGATCAGAATATCTCATATCGTCGATGCTCTAGGCCCACCGAGAACAATTATTCTATGTCAACGACTTGGGAGGTATAAATCAAGCTCTCATCTGTTGGAATTATCCCGGCTAAGGAAACCCCTACAACACGTCGAAATCTTTTGGAATCGTTCTCCATAAAAATCTTGAAACATTACTTGACGGACCATTAGCCAGCCATCCTAATGGCTCTCAGTCGCGAAGGTTGTTGAGCAAACAACCTATGTGTTCTATGTTACACACCCACAGGACAAAGGTTATTCGATAGGTGACAGTATTTTTGGCCTAGGGCATTTTCAAGAATGTATGTGACGTAAGTAGGTCGTCAACGTGCAACAAGTGGGTTTCTGCGGGATAAATGGGTGGGAGGGGAGGAGCGTGTATTTCCAAAATTGATGTTGCTATTTGTACAGTCTATGAAACGGCATCTTTCAACTTTAAGGGAGGAGTGACTCTGACAGGAAGTGTGCCAGCGTGGGAAGACATTTAACAAGACCCAGAACTGGTGTCTGGAAAGAAAACTTTTATGACTGGCGTAAAACAAATATGACATGAATTTTGTCATTAAAATTAAATATCAGTGCCTTGAAATTAACATTTTGCCTTGGGATGGGGGTTCATCTAGCAAATACTCCTGGTGACTCTCTGCATGGCAGGCTGCACACAAAGAGAAAAAAATATGAGATTCAAAGGTAAAGAGCTTCTTGAGGGGAACGTGTAATTCTTTTCCGTTACAAAAGCGCAGTTGGTGGTGTATACGAAATGTAGCATGACTTGGGGTAATTTTATCTTCTACGCTAGTGCTTTAGGTAAGTCACTTATACAAGGAAAATCGACAAAATAGGCTACCGTAATTTCGGGTTCATGTGGAAACATGACAGTTTTCAAAGTTTTTCAGGGACAAATATTTTTTAAGAATGGATTCCTTTGGAATTAAAGGTAAGAGGCCTTTTTCAATTCAACATCACTCTTGTCGAAGATAAGTCACCTGGAGATGGCCGTAGCTGGTAAGTGTGGGGTATGAGGGGTGCGAAGCAGTCCCCCTTTCGGAAACATGGTGGAACGTGACAGCTATATTGTTGATAGTCTACTGGGATCCTCGGAATCTGTGAGCATTATCTGAAACCAACCAGAAAACAATATTTGTGGCAGTCATAACTTCAAGTTTTTCACTGTTTTGTAAGATCGTGGCTCTTTTTTTCTTGGAAATGCGACTGAAAACTGAAGACTTAACCTTCTCAACTTAAATTATGTCGATAAAAATCTTGACATAAGAAGTGTGCGCCATTTTTCCTGTGCGAGATGTGGAATAGCACTTAGGACTATTACATTATCACTTAAATATACCTAACTTACAGATATTCCTAACAATCTGTGATTAAAAGATTGCAATACCTTTGCATAATTATTGAAGTAGTAGCGTAGATACAGTGCCAAAAGACAAGGGCAAAGAGGAATGAAGGGCAAATGAACCAACAAAATATTGACCTTCATGGCAGGTTTCGAATACTGTACTCCCCTTTTGGCGTTTAGTGCATCCACTGTAGGTTCAGGAGCAATTCACGTTAGCTGGGCGAGATAGCAAAATATCTGCAAATATGTTGTCTGTCGGTACAAGATTACCCAAATTCTAACAGCTCAACAATGTAAAGGATTAATACAACCAAGTTAACGTTTAAATCTGACTTAATTGTAATGGCTTGATGAGTGAATCAATTCTGCCTAAAACTCCTTCAAGAGTAATTTTGAGATCAAAGTATTTCAGATTACTATTTGCTTTTTCCCGGCACCTAGGAACCGTTACACAAAATGAACAATTTTGAATGGGATCATCATACATAATACATCATGCTGCCAGTCTGCGTAAAATTTCGTTTAGCCAGTAATGATTGTGTGTCTGTCAAAACGATCAAATAACTAACATAAATGGTTTAGACACAAAGCCCCCACGCAATTTTTACATCCTAAGATGTAATTTCCTATAGCATTTGGCAGTCACGCCACAAGTACAAACCATTGTAGCCTAGCACACCTTAACAACGATTGCCAAAGAGAATAATTGCTTTGAAAAAGGGTGGAGCTCCTGAAAATGTTGAAATTGGAACATTGGACAGCAATACATTGATTGGCAGTTTCAATGGTGGAGTATACAAAGTCATTTGTAGACAAAACTGTAATAACTTCCCTTTTTAAAGGCATGTCTCATTCGGTGTTGAAAGTGTGTCATGAAATGATATTTAAACCTAGAAATATCTCTTCAAGTTGGTGTGGAACATACATGTGACTCATCGTTGGCAGGCTTTAAGTCACCTTGATAAGGTTTCAAATGTTGTTTCAATAATTCCTTGGGATTGCCTTCCGCCTGAGGTATACTACGACCTGACAAAGAAACAGTAATTAGGTGCCTGTAAAGCGCGCCAACATATCACATTTAAATCAAGTTTGTGTAATTACAATTCCTCCAAATGAACTTAAGCACAGTCAAAGATATCTTACAAGCCAGCACCTTTGCAAATATCTCTAAAACTGGTGAAGCTAATGTAGCGACAAAATCGGCGAATGTACCGACAACCCTCTCCCCGGACCAAACGTTTGGGGAAGTGCCTCCCATGCCCCGCCCCTTTTTGGCTACGCTACTGCATCGAAGATGTGTGACGAGTGGCTTGATTGAACAAGTCCGTCATTCCAAGGGACGATCTTCATGCCACAAAATAAAATAAGAAAATATATTTATTACTGCTTTAAACTTTGCTTCAAAAACGGCAAAGTTTAGTTTCATTTTCCTCGCTGTCGTGTAAACGACAAATTTCACTTTTGAGGCACGCGTACTTTTTTTCGTAGGATGGCAATGGAAAAATCGATTTTACAAAAAATTTTCAGTTTGTTTCAAAATCATGGTTAGGGTTAAGGATAGGGTTAGGAATAGGTGGAAGAGGTATATTCGACCTGTTCTTTCATAATCCGGTGTCAGAATTACAAAAAGAGGTCGACGAAAGGGTTATTTTGGAATTAGGGGTGTGGCCTATTTCCAAGAAGCTGATTCGTCCTTTGGCATGAAGCTTCCATTGTCATCCTACGAAAAAAACTCGCTTGCGGCACGGCTAAAGTAGACTGCGCATGCGTATTAGTTTTATTCTTTCATGGGCATGCAATAAAGTTTCGTAGAATTTTTATTTCTTTGGTGAATAGTCGCACTGCTATTACAATAGGCATGCATAGTAGCAATTAGATTTAACGTCGAAAGCATGGTGTTGAGGGAAACTCGGTCTTACTGATGCCAGCTAAGCAAATCCAGCCACAGGGATTTTGGAGGGACAAGAAATGGGCGGGGTTTTATTTTGCAGGATGGAGACTGGTAATGAAAACACCATAGATCACAATTGTGTTATAACTTGTTATTTCATTTATAATACCTCTGCCCTTTCTGAGTGATGGAAAATAGTTAAATAAGGTTTAGTTGAAATCTAAAGGAGAATATAGATAACCTTTCCTGTTGAAACTCTGAGGGGTTTTCGAAACGAGAATTCGAAACACTCTGAAATGGCATCTCAAAAAAGCACGTCTTTCACGAGAAGGTGTTCTTTTGGCTTCATATTTCATGATTCCATGAATGTATAGCACGTCGTCACAGAAATAAATAACAAGTCAGGTACTGATTCGGAATTCGACAGGCCTTACAAGATACATAAAGCTTACAATATTGCTTCAAGGTCCGTATCGAAACATATTTTTTTCTTTATGTGAAAGCAAAATTATTTAATAAGTGGTGTGAGGATGTACTGAGAATGTTTAAAATGACAGATTTTTAAAGATCACAAGGGAGTTCCAAAAAATGGGTAAATCCCAAAGAAACGGTTTCTGTTATTCCGTTCAAATATTGGTCGGTAACTATATATATCTATATTCGGCAGGGAATTGTTGGGCACTGTCGCAGAGTAGGGGGCCGTCACCCCTCGCAGACGTTGGTATGTGGCTAAACTTATACTAGGCGTACTCGTCCTTCGGATATGAACTCAAAAAGTGATGACGGGAAGAATTGAAGGGATGAGTACACGCTTACCTCGTAACGTTCTGGACACTAGTCGAAAAGGGAAAGACATCTCGCCGGTAGCACCCTCAATGGTCTGGTTTACAAGGTCCTTGGATGAGCTCCCTAAAACAGAGTTTTATTCAAACTTAGTTGCTGGCTTTACAACACAACCGTTTTAAAATGTCTGAAAAGTAACTAACAACAGGTAGTATTAAATCCGGCGTTGTAAAAAGGAAAAAAAAAAAACCACGACGAACTGCTTGTTTAAAAAGAAAGCGTTAAAGTGTACCAAAAGTCTAAAATTTCATAAAATTCTAAAGCTTGAAAAGTAAAATCTAAATGGTCGTACTATTATCTTCACAGGACAGCCCTGAGATGAAATACAAAATCTTGAAGCTTCTTCACTCAATTCAAAATGGTAGATTACCCAATACTTTGTGATATCACTCTTATACTACTCAAATTATCGTCTTTTATTTATTTTTCTTTGTTCTTCGCCATTGCTTCTTGTGCCATTATGTGATCATTGTCTTACTGTTATAGAGGGACTTGACTATACAAGCCCCCCCCCCCCCATAACAGATTTTGTAAGAAAGCAGATTACTTTTCAAGATCATATGAATGTTTATTTTCCAAAGAATACAAAAGTAGGTTATGTGAGTTGTGCAAGAACGACGCAATCGACAATTTCAAATTAAGGGAATAAATTTCAACATGTTTCATCTCAGCAACGGAGTGAGCTATGTAAACATGAGTTGAATGAAAGAGGTTCACGTCCCAACCTCTAAAATAAACATTGTAATTCTACGTTGATGCGTTAAGTAGGAAGATAAACATAGGCAATATATTAAAATTTGCATTTAATTTCTACGCATGATGGTCGATATATTAGAAGCCGAAATTTTTGCATTTTTAATCCACAGTGAAACTGAAGTGCAGGTAACACGATATCCTTGCATTAACCAGCACTCTCATGTTTTTAAACTTATGTTTCAACAAATTTTCTACTCCATCTTTTGCAATCATACTCATACTTTTACAATATGAATGCATGAGAGGCAGGGGAATTATTCAGACTGTATGTTTCCTATTTGGGTAAATTCAATTCGTTATGTATAAAAGAGATCAAGATAATGAATGGATTAATAAACTTATAAAGCAAAGCATTTTTCATCAATGTGAGTAGATGACATCGCTCTTGTTTTGTTCACTTTCGGTAACCTGGTAACAAACGTAGTAATTCCATCTGCTAATACTTAAGGACCAATTATAGGAACACAATAAAAGTTTCACAACAACCTTAGATATAGTTTCTCTTGTAAATGTTAATACTCTGTGTTAAGTCCCTCTATAACAGTAAGAAAATGTCTGTTACTGTTAAATCTAGTATCACAAGTTCACATGTTATTTGTTGACTACGGGTTTTGGTAAATGAAATACCTGGTTCTCAAGAGTCGCTGGGACCATTCAACCACATCAACGCCATATTAACAAGCTTAGAAATACTTGTGCTATGGTTACTGTCAGTCATATTGTAATGTTTACCTTTGACAGTGGTTCCAATTTACTATGTCCCTCTTAAGTTTGTTTACGAAGTCGTCACCCTATAAAGACATCGCTAAACGTTGTCGCCGATAACTCAACTTACAAAAGTTTGATTTCTTCACTTTGTCGTCATTTCTGTTAATCGATATTCTTTTAACCCCTGTCTTTAACACCTTTATAGTCAATGAGTACTTATGGGGGTACACCTCTATCAGAGGAACGGCCTTAGCGAGAAAGGGAGTACCAAAAGCCTACCGTCAATTTTAGGTCCTTTTTAGGTTTATATTACTCATGTTAAGTTCGTCAGTTGTGGCAGATTTTTATGGATATGAAAGAGGAGATGTCAATGCATGGGCATTACCAAATTTGGATGGATTGGCGGTGATTTAGACTGTTGTAATAATTGGTGTGAAAAGGAGGTAATTTCCGTCACTTTGCGGATTAATATGGGTTGGTATACAGCCTCTAAACTTCTTCCCCTTGTAGCTCAAAATCTGAAAGGTCATGCTACGGTAAATTTGTAGTGCCAAGATAGACTAACTTATTGGCTTTCATGTGGGGGGGGGGGTTTGCTTATGTGGGTTGTGAACTTTGACAAGGCTATAGGGGGGATGTAACATAAGTGAAAGGGTATGTAAGTCAATGGAACAGCTCATGGGGGTGTGCACCCTTATACGTTAACCTTAGTATAGACATACGTCTTTGTAATAGTTACTACGTTATTGACGTAAGCATGTTTCATGTCGGTTACGTCACATACGTCGTTACTAGGGCAGCAAGTGCCGTCATAAATTGGTCGTTATCGTTGTCCCTATCAATGGAACCTTTATTTTTGCGTAACCCTTCTTATCAACCAGTCAATTATTAACTCTGCTATCTGCGAAATGAATAGCCACTTGTGACTTGTGTGCGTTAGCATACACATCATTGGATTTTGAAGGGCAAGATCGCGCGTCTTTTTGGCTTTGCAGGGTAAGCGTCCATTGTGTCACAATATTATCTATTGTTATGTCATGCGCGTGTGCTATAAAATACGCTTAATGCGTGTGTGTTTTGCCCTTCAGTGCCTGGGAATTCTATTCGCGTGACGTCACATTAAATCCCTCTGTAGGGGGGCAATGTGCTATTTCTTTCTCTGTACTGAAAACATAACTCAAGAGTCAGCTCAGTATTCGTCAAAGAAAACTACTGTATAATTGAGGAAAAATGTCATTTGACATTGAAAATAGAATCCTGAGAAAAGACAGGGCAATTCATACACCTGGTTAAAGAGGGTGAAAATATGCAAGTAAGAGTGTAACATTCCTCGCCAGTTGTATATTAGCCTGTCGTTCATATTTTTAAGCGCGGGTCACACTACAGCGATTTCGGATCGGATTGCAGTCCGATTTTTTTGAGTTTTAGTTAAAATCTTCTC
>WURT03271401.1:9964-28477 GCA_009936505.3 Holothuria glaberrima
GTTTTTAAAGTTCTTTTCATTATTTCTGTATTTTATAAAATTGCAGCTACAAAATGCATCATCAATGGAATTGGTACTAAATAATGCGTTAGTCAGGAATCTTACATTCTTTCATTGATGCTATTTTTGTTCCTTTTCGGTATCACAGAATCCACAGGTAGGCAACTTCAGTCCCGAGAGAGGACCCCGTTCAGGTGGAACGTTAGTCAATATTACTGGAGAGCATTTAGAGACTGGTGGTGTTGTTGAGGTCTTTATTGGGAACGTCCAATGCACTTTATTGTGAGTGAGCCTGGCAATGTAAAATCCTTGGACTTGTGCTCTCATAACGCCTACAGTACTCTATCAGAAATCGCACATTTAATCGTAGAAGTACACACTAATTTTGTAGACCTCATCTTCATACTTTCTTCAACTCCCTCCCCACTCATTTTCTTGACTTTGGTATTTCACGTTATTTGAAGGGGCATAAGATAGTGTGCTTCATCAAAACATCAGAAATGTACAGCTATGTATGAGTGTCCCTGAGGGTATGAGCATGATTGTGTGCGTTGCAAAAACGTGTATTATGAACTTCTTCTTAACTGTGAATTTGATCAAGTTCAAACTTTGTGGGTTAATATTTGAGCATTGAAACTTGTGCATTCCTTATTGATGACGTCTTAGTTGAAATGCCAAGCAGGGCCGTACCTACCGGGGGTCTGGGGGTGTCACCCCCCCCCCATATCTGGTCGCCGTCGGCAAATTTTCTGTCTGTCGGCGAAAAGGGGAGAGGGGAAGGAAAAGAGGACAGGAGGAAAATAAGAGGGAAGAAGGGGAAGGAAGGGAGTGAAAGGGAAGACGGAGACTGGAAAGAAACAAAAAGAGGGAGAAAGAACGGGAACGCGCGGCCAATCTGTTATCGGCTATTTCGATTTTCGGCTTTTCAACTAATTGGCCCATTCAAGTTGAAGGCCCGTCGGCAAATTCATCATGCTTGTGACGGCCGTATCAACGGCCGTCGGTGTAATTGGACGAGTGACTGAGTCCGTTGGCAACTCGGAAAAAGAAAGGGAATAAGACTTCCGTATAGGAGCGCTATTCAGGCCATATGACCAGTGTTTAAGCCAGCCCTCTTTGCGCGACAATGTCGCATTAACCACGATCAATGTCACACAAAAAAATCTGACAAGCAAATTCTACGCGGGTGTAAATTTTGACAGAATCAGCCTCACCAGAATAATTTTTCCAGTTCCTTGCTGCCAGCATATCATATTTGTCTGCTTTAATTGCGACAGGATTTCCTAATTCACAAGCCTTTATTTTAACCTCCGAGCCCCACCACCCTACTTTCATTTCGAAGTTCTGTAAGTATACTGATTCTGTGCATAACGTCCGCGACGCAATATTTTTATGTAGTAAAACATTTGTCACCAAGATTTTTGGTTCCTCATTAGGGCAGAAATACACTCAAATACCCCCTCCCCTTAGACCCCTCCCCCAGGCCGGCGATCACACGACATCACACGATCTCCATTTGGGAACGCCGGATGCCTTTTTGGACACTTACCGTATTTGAACGCCTCACGAGTCTAGTGTTCAAATGCTGAACGTACAGTGTTTAAATTCTGAACGTCAGGTTCAGCTTCCAAAGTACAGTGGCATGACGGGAGGAATTGCCTAATACATTAAAATTATTAGGAATCTTTGCATTGTTTAATATATCATGAACCAAAATATACAATATCCTGGGACTTAATTTTTACCCAGATATATGTTAAAACCACACAGCTTCCGGGGGCTTCTCCCCCTGTACCCCACCCGCTAAAGCTCGCCCTTCGCGCTTATCCCCAGATCTGTGGGCAAAACATGATCTCTTCACCCCCTAAAAAATTACACCTTCGCTACGCCCCTGATGCCAAAGGTTAATTCAGCTAAACAATTGGAAATACTCGTCAAACAGAGTGTTAGAAAAAGCCAGCATATCACATGATATGGTAGGAACGATGAGGGAAATTTGCTTTCTGGTTGCTAAGTGTGAAGGTCAAATGCCAAATCTGCCAAACATTTTATGCAAAGTGTTTAAGAATTCCTTCTAAAGTTTAAATTTGTTGGAAAGGTATTTGACTACCTAAGCTTCAGCATGCATACTTAAAAACGTCATGTATCAAGAGGTCAAAGGGGATAGGGCAAACATCCAATAAACTGTTTTCGCCATTTTTTGCATACTAGTGCGAAGCAAATAATCATGAAGCCCCAGAACATGTACGAAACGAAGACAGAGTTTTAAAATGGAAGCTTTTGATTGCGAAGGTGCAAAGTCCAAAATCAAATGTTGGTGAAAGATCATTTTTTTCCTTTTTCCAAAGTCTCGTATAACCAACTTCTTTATGATGTACACAGATATGAAAAATATTTGTAAATTGTGCTTTCTAGTAGCTAATCTTTCATTTCTTGGTTAAAACTAGAATTAAATGTTCTTACTTTTTATGCTGGGAAATTTAAACGCAAAAAATATGTATAAAAGAACGAGAGATTAGATTTTCAATTCTTTAAATTGCCTTCTTGTTCTTACTTAAATATTATTAATTAGATCACCACCACCTACAGCAAAAAACATCATATGTAGAACCAAGAAAGCTGAAGAAACATTTGCATCACGAATCAACGTGACATTTGACGGAACGGAGAGTAAATTGTCAGAAACTGAATTCTCTTTTGAGGAAGACCCAACAGTTATGTCTATTAAGCCTCTAAAATCTATACAGTCGTAAGTACAAAACTTCCAAGCATACGCTTGATTCAAATGTCAAAAATTATGTGGTGAAGATTGATTCCCACAAATCTTGTTACTTGCAAAATTTTGATAATAGAAGCAGAAGACTTGTCACCCATATTGGAATACCGAGACCTGAATAACTTCCTAGTTCATCAGATCACTGTTTCTGCCCCCCCCCCGGCCCCCAGTCAACACAAACGTTAATGAATAAGAGAAATGTGGGCCTGGGTCTATATGTAGGTCTATATATTTGTTCAATCACTTCACTAGTAACCAAAGTTTAAAACAAGTCCACAAAACAACCCCCCCCCCAGTCAACACAAACGTTAATGAATGAGAGAAATGTGGGCCTGGGTCTATATGTAGGTCTATATTTGTTCAATCGTTTTACTAGTAACCAAGTTTAAAACAAGTCAAGGCATGTAATCCGGAACAAATGCATTTATTCAGTGAACACCTCCCTGACTTAGGTCTCAAACGCTCCCTAACTCATACCAAGCTTTGTCTGTATTATTAACCACTGACAGAATGATTATATGAAGACCTTCTAATTTCAGGGGAGGAAATCACTTGAAAGTCAAAGGGACAAACTTTGACTTGATCCAAAGAACTGAGATAATTGCCACTTCTGCAGGAGGAAAAAAATCATCAGCGGTAAGACATTTTTTGCAAAATCAAATATTAAAATTTTCGATGCTAGTCTTGTACCTCAAAGCATGGAGCTACTACTTCGAGAGGAGAAAGCTGGACTTAAATTTATGTTAATACAATAAGACCGAAACATGAGTGAGGAGATAATCCTGTAAGGATCGATAATGAGACTTATGGCTTTTCAGTTCTTTTGTCTGGCCCTTGCAATTTGCACTTCTAATCACTGGCAACCTCATTCTTTTCTACTGATACCCTAACAGATGGATTAAATAGAACATTTGATGACGAAAATATTGCCGACAGCTTAATAAGAAATGCAGAGTAAAAGTTCAGAACGACTGGTTATTGCTTCGTAAGAATAGATGCTGGTGCTATGAGTAATGTTAATGTCATATGCAAATGAGCACACTAGTTACGAGTCTATACTTTGCACTTGAATTTTGACCAATTTTCGCGTAATTGGGCATATTGTAAAGGATGTATACATTTTTAACGTTTAACAAGGAATCAAAGCAACACTTCTGTATAAGCGCAACCAAAGAAACGAACAATTTAATTTTCTTTTCAAGCGACTGGCACGGCTGGAGTAATAGGCAAAATCGACGATGTCCTCTTAAAGATGTAACAGACGACATGTACCTATTATGCTTAGTTAATAACACCTTTTACGCTTATTGAATCTTTAATGAAGTACAAAGGGAGAGGGATTAGTGGTGTTAACTAGTTCTAAGAGTTTGACCTTTGCGGTATGATCGTCGTCTTCAAACGGATTTGTGAAGTTTCTTCTCCTGCCCAAGTATTAGCTCCATGCTCAAAGCTATTTGTAGTACTCAGTGTTACCAAAGCACAAATTCCTACTATGTTACGAGCACCAGCAAACGAGCATGGGAAAATAGAAGGCATGGCAACGTAGACGGTTTTTCTATTGTATAAAATAATTTTACTTGTCTGAATGCCTTCCACAAATCGTTCATCTAACTGTTCATTTTATCCGTAACATTTTGTTGAAGTTTTAAATATTTATGGGTTACGTTCTTCTTGTCATAGAATTGTCGGGTGGATAGTGCTACAGAACTAAGCTGTTTTTCTCCGATGTTAGATCATTCTTATAGAGATAATGTAACTATCGGATTTAGGATGGATGGGGTTACCAGCTTAGTGATGTGGACTGCTGACGAACAAAAACATTTTCAGTATTATGATGATCCTCAGTATGTTCCATTTGATAAAAACAGGACGTCAATCAGACAAAGTTCCCAAAGAAATCTTATAATAAAGGTAAGCTGCTTTATAGTTCTATGATCTAGATGTTAAGAAATAATGCACGAACATGACAGAATCGCTGTAATCATAATTACATCATTTACTTTCATCAAAAACTAAAGCTTTATTTTGAAATTAAACCTTTCTTAACCAAAAAGCAATATTTCTCTATTTCATATTAAATACTTAAAACGAATGCGATTTAATTATGTGACCAACTTTCCAAATTTAAGATATTATCTTGCCTGCTACGTACAGTCTAGTTGGTAAAAATTCCGGATGGAGAAAATCTGGATTTTGCCATACCTTTATATACTTGTTTCAAATTGCATCAAACCAGGCTTTCGTATGTCGGCAACTCTGTCGGCCATTTGCACACTGTAATTTACTGGAGTGTCTTCGAAAAGTCCTCGGTACCGAACAGACACACGTATCTATTTAAAAACTACTCCATTTGACGAGAGCTCAAGTTTCCATACTTCTTTTGCAAATCCAGTAGATTTAAACTTGGCTCCAAACTGCATTTTATCTAAGCAACATTGACTAAGTGGTTTTCACCATGATGCTCTTACAATTCTCATTTAAAATTCAACGAATAAGAGAATGCTTGTAATTAAACTTTATTATATTACTTATTGTGCTGGGTATGAGAAATAAAGGGGTAAAACTTTAAATGGAGAATTGTCCATAATCCAAATTTGCTAACTGTCACAGTGGGATTAAGTTTTTTTTTATTTTGGGGGAACTGTGATTTTCTTTCGTTAACCATTGTTTGGTATCTTGATCCTTGTCGGTATACCGTGATTAATACAGGTAATGCTGCATACGCTCAAACGGAATGGGGTCAATGAGTGCGACTTATTCTTAACCTAAATGTGTTGTAAAAAGAATACTTTGAAGTATGTGATGTGGAAAACCCATGCTTGTTACTCTGGGTTGCTTTATGTAGGTAAAGGATATAGCAAGATAGACTCCGAGGGAGTGCTGAAGGGACTGGCAACCACCATGAAACAGTCGTGGAGTTTCAGCCACGAAAAAAGTAAAGGCCGGTCGCCAAACTGCATGGAAGTTGTTGGTTAGGCTACAACCTTAAAAAATATGCTAGGGCCGTATGCGCAATTTGTGGAGAAATGAGCATTGTAGACTGAGAATGTGTTCAAGGTGTTTATTTCATGTCAAACCATGGTTTTGGTAGGAGCAAGCAAGTGTCAAATTGAAGTAGCGATTTAGATACCTTAGAAAAGAATGAGAGAAAGAAAAAGGAAACATGATTTGTGCTCGACTAAATATATGACTAATATATTAATTATTTAGCTGTATATGGTGTGATGAGTTTGGAAACTGAATCTGGAATTAGGAGTTAAGGAAAGAAAAACGATGCTCTGGAGATGAAAAAAGTAAGATCTTGTAATTAAAAGAAAAGAAATACAATTTTTTTGATAATTCAATCACGACCGGTTGTGTATACTCGTTATTTTAAAATTGTTCTGGAATCCTTGACACTAACGAATCTAATTGTAATTACACTTTTAAGGAAGTAAAGACATGTTAAGATCTCGTATCTAATTGCTTATACACACAGGCCTGAAGCCAGACTAGGCACTGAAGGGGCGAATTGTCTTCCAGGGGGCGAAATTTTTTTTTGCCAAATGTGTAAAATGAACTAAGTCAACGTCAACTTGAAAATTGTAGGGGGCAAAAAAAATTACAGGCGAGATTCGCCCCTTTTCCCCCCTTAACTACTGGCCTGTATTCATATCTCATGCCTTACGAATAAAATCCTACAACATGAAAGTAAAGAAAGTGGTCTTTTTGAGAGTTTCGTTTGTAATGCTTCAATAGACAAGCTTTAACTTCATTATTTCTTATGTCAGCTAGTAAACCGCAAATGTGCAGGGGCCCTGAAAGGACATTTCGAGATTTTGATATTTCAATATTTTATTTCGATATATCGACTTTTTGATGTTTCGACTTTTTCATTTCAATATTTCTATATTTCGACTTTATCGTTTCGACATTTCGACTTTTTCGTGTCGATATTTCGACTTTTTTGTTCCCATGTTACGACTTTTTCGTTTCGATATTTCGACCTTGTCGTTTCGAGTTTCGACTTTTTTGACTGACCGCTCAGTGAAAATATAATAGTCTACAACATAGGCCTGTACTGCAAATTATTCAAGAAGCGTGCATTCCACTGATAGCGTAGGCCTAGGGCCTAGGTCGAAAGTAAATTTGTGGATTTTGTGAAACATTATGTGTACTGTATTTCATAGTGTGAGATATTGCTTGTCTGATTGTAGGGACACGTCCATTCATTTCAAAATACTACCACTGTACAAGGAGTGTCCTTTGAAAACCTGCGTGGGAAAAATGTGACTGGATCACAAACACCTCTGTCATGAATTTTCATCGGGAACTAAGTTAGGCCTAGTTGGCCTGGGGCGACTTGGTATAGGGTTGAGTTGGATTGTGATCGAGTTGTTTGGGGTCGAGTTTGCCTATGCCCTTGTGCCTTGGCATAGCCGAAACCCCCACGACAAATTCACGGTAATACTAATAGGCCTAAGTTTGGCTTAGGCCCTAGCGCTTATGTTAGGCTTACTACAGTCACGTCTCCTGCCATTATTTTTGGACACCCCTAATTAAGTTAGTATTTAGGCTAGTGACGCAGGTTATACCGAGCAAAGGCCTACACCATAAACGACAACGTTCATTCTTACTTTGCGGGTTTTATTTTCTTCGTCAATTTCGATATCGCTTCTACCAGGATCAGCCACAGTGAGAAAAATCGGTGAGTGAAGCTTTTACTAATAAGCGCGGGAAAGTTGATCGACTCTGACTATACAGCTAAGGGCAACTTGGAATTGGCATGGTTTAAAATGTCAAATCATGTAATTATCGGATAAAAGGTCGTAATATCGAAACAAAATAGTCGAAATATCGAAATATGGAAACCAAACATTTGAGATGTCGAAACCAAAAAGTCGAAATACCGAAACATCGAAATGACGAAATATCAAAATATAGGAAAAAAGTCGAAACATCTAAACGAAAAAGTCTAAATATGGAAATATTAAAAACGAAAAAGTCGAAATGTCGAAATATCGACACATCGAAACGAAAAGTGGCAATATCGAAACGAAAAAGTCGAAATAACGAAACAAAAAAGTCGAAATACCAAAATCTCGAAATGTCCTTTCAGGGCCACAGTACAAATGTTTTTCTTACAATGTAAAATGCAAAAGTGCATAACGAACAAAATTTATACATTGAGCAATAAACTACAGGCATTTTAAACAAAAAGTCTTCCAATGGCTTTCCAAAACAAATACCTCATGATGAAGGAACTTATCAGAGATATATGTACAAAATTAATCAAAGTGTAAAAAGAACGAAAAAAAAGAAAATCTTAATCTACATATTGGTAAGGTTCCCGATTTAAATCCCACCTTTAGCGCAGATCCCTTAGCCCTTCACCTCCACCCCTTCAACACTGTGAAATGCGGATATAAATAAAACAACAGAGTTTAATACGTATCTTCTAGGGAAAAAACATCAACGTGGCTAGCACAAAGGAGGACGTTAAAGTTTTCATTGGAAAGGAGGAGTGTAATATCACCTCTTTTAAGGCGACCCAATTGGAATGTACTGCTCCACTTCAAGAGCCTGAAGCTGGAGATAAGTACGGAAACAGGACAGATAACGGCCTCCCGTTCGTAATCGTAAGTTTTTGAATTGACAGAATATTCCCTTTTCCACTTTTCTCACTCAAAATGTATTGTTTTTTGTCATTTCCATGCTTGTTTCTTCCAAGTAATTGACTTTTGAACACCCAATTAAAAACAATTTTTTTACGCTTTGCTAGACATTTGTCATGGATTCTTTGCCGAAGGCAGGCAAGGAATCTATGCCATGGTGATGTCGTGTGTGTATGTGTGTATTGTCTATTTGACACTTAGCTCTTAAACATGATATCTCAACATAGCAATGACTGACACTTTTGTATTTGATATATTGATTTGTCATGTTAAGAAGAAGAACCCCATTGTTTTTGGTGGAGATCAAAGGTCATCTGAGGTCACCGGAGGTTAAACTACGAAAACCTTGTAAATGGCTTGAAAACACGATATCTCAAGATAGCAATGACCGACACTTTTCAGATTTAATATATGGATTAGTCATGTTAAGAGGAAGAACCCCATTTTTGTGGAGTTCAAAGATATTTAAGTTCAACAGGGGTAGAAAACCTTAAAACCTTGATCTCAAGATGGCGATGACAGATACTTTTTATGTTTGGTATATAAAGTTATCATGTTAAGAGGAAAAACCCTTTCAGTTTTGGTAGAGGTTAAAGTTCATCTGGGGTCACAGGAGATCACACTCTAAAAACCTGAACACGATTTCTCAATGTAGGAAGCTTGAATAGATTTCATACTACGTACATGGATGCTTTATGGTTTTTAGGAAGTTCTTTTTTTGTTATGGGGGAGGTCAAGGTCACCTGGGGTAACCAGAGGTTGAAAAGCAAAATTTCCCAAGAATTACCAAGAAAATCCCAACTTTTTTCACTGCAGGGAATGACGGGGCTTTTGGCTTTCTGTATTTTTTTTTTTTTTTGCCATAAGACGATCTTCCCAAATCACTTTTAAATGCAAGAGGGAATCGGCCGTATTCCACATTCAGTTCTTGTACATGAATGTTCCTGCCATATTGGTTTTCAGGTACAGCATGGATTTTTGGAGGTTCCCATTGGATATGTTGACTACGCCAGAGAACTAACTCTTTATGTACTGATATCAGTACTAGTAGTCTTGGTACTGTTTGTTGTCCTCTCTGTGTTGATTATTTCCAAAATGAAGAGGAGGAGTAGCCACGAAGTAGATATATTACTAAAAGAGCTTGAAGACGTACATAATACTGTCAAAAATGAATTAAAAGTATGTAAGTATAATAAATAATTAAATCATGATTGTAATGGAAGTACACAAGAGAAAATACAATAAAGGACTTATTGAATGTTCAAGGTCTGTATATTTGTAAATGTGGTGTTTGCCTATTTGGTGTAAAAAGCATTAAAAATGATTAAAAAAATAGCCGCAATTCCCATTAAAATCCATCAAATGTTGACCATTTTACAAGACAATTACTGTTTTTCCACTACATCATGAATAAGCATGACTTCTTATGCAAATTTGTGACGTAGAGAGAGGTACCTGTCAACTGGGTGCAATTTTATCCTTTGCTAGTAAGTTAGCCTTCATTTCAAGGACAGCTGTAATTTTGGGATACTCCGAGGGATTAATTTTGAAGTAGCTTTTTAGTTCTTTGAAAATATCCACATTAAACACCAAACAAGAAACTAGCTACTAAGTAATTAACAGATTATTTATAAGGGAATAACAAAAGAAATACAGACACTGTGCAAAACTCTACATCATATTTTTGCATACCTAATGAACAGTTCCCACAAATCGTCAAACTTTGAAGAGGAATATCTTGAGAACCGTAAAGATATTCAAATAATTCCAACGGAGTTTTGATCAGGGGATCATAATCTAGCATTTAGCATAACAACTGAATATATTACATTTCCACAGACCTTTAAGCGTTTAACGTTTATATACAGTACTAGGAATTCATTATGAAAGAATAAATGCATATATACGCTTTGCGGTAATTCTGTAGTATAAAACGTATACAATAAGGACACCGTTTTATTGGCAACGATGGTCGATCATGAGAAATAAACGTTGGAAAAAGTTCCCTTTAGAGACTTGTTACTGATAAATTACTAAATAAAGTTGTTGGATTGATTGTTCCCGTATACGCGTTTGCGTCTGTATGAAAATAACCATAGCATTTGACTATGTCAGAATTGAACGACGTTGTGTTCATTTAAGCAAACAATGGTGCGAATGTTTTAGAAATAACAATTAGCAGCTCTGGTAAAATTTTGTTTAACGAAACAGTGTCGCTTACTGTAAAAAAGGTTTAAGCCCCCAAATTTGGGTATTAAAAATTTGATGTCCCTAACATATCAAAAAATTCGCACGGATCAATGATTGCGAGTATTGAGTGGCATAGTTGAATCTGGGGAAAATTAAGACTTGTCAAAGGTTTTCCAAAAAGGAAGTTGTTGCTCAGTCAGTATGGGTATCCATTAAAGTGATTAAAATACTGAATCAGCAGACTGTGAAGTTAATTAGGAACTACAAGGTTTGAGGACATAAGCACAGTTGGCTATAGATGGAAATTTTCTGACACTGAATAATACGTAATAGCATTTGGACTAGGCTTCCTGAAGATGTGCGTCGATGTATGATACTGTCAACACGTTGATTGGAATGTGTGGTAGTAATAAAAGTATGCAACTCCGTGGATCAAACTGTTGTTCTTTTTTCCTACAAAGTTAACGATACTCTTCAGATGGCTGTTGACAACTTTGATATAAGCGAGAAGAGCAAACCAGGGATGACAATGATTGACAGGGAGCAGTATATAAAGAAACTGCTTTTTTCAGACCTCAAGATTAAACCAGACAATGAAGACACAATGGTTAGGCTAAGACGGTACCTTCTGAATGCTACCTTACGATAAGGTTGCCTTTTTTAAAGTACAAGATGTCATATCTCCATCATTTTCCATAGAGATATATACAGAGTTTGTTGGCATGAAATTGGCCAAATGTAAAGTAGTTCTGATAGGGCAGAAAGAGCACAATTTATTTAAATTGTTGCATTATTTCTACGAAAACTTTTTACATGTTATTAGATAATATTTTGGTTAATATTTCATGCTAAAAAGGGAAATTTTCCACCATGCAAAGGTTCCTCAATTTTGTATTTTAAGCACTACGTTGACATTGCAACATTATCATTTTGGTTCAAGTTACTTTTATTCCAATTAAGTACTTAGCAGTTACTCAATCAAAAAGCAAGTCTTATACGTAAACACAGTATTTGCACAAGTAATGTATGATATCGATCTCCACATTGTGTACACATATAACGTGTCCTCTCTTGAAAGGGGCTATCTTAAAAGTTTCACATAAGCTATGCCAAAGATATTCGCACTTGAGTTTAAGGACCTACTTTGTAAGAATTGGGGGATCCTCATCTAAAAGGACATCGTTAGTTTGGCGATAACATGTTTAATAGACCACAACTTGTATCTTGTGCATTGTTCCATAGACCAAAAAGCTACCATGTGATGACGAAATATTTTTTGAGCTAATCCGAAATGAGTGTTTCTTGATATACGTAATTAAAACGATGGAAGGAGAAACGGACCTTTCAGTAAAACAGAGGTATGGCAACTTTATCTAAATTCATTGAAACCAAAGAAGTAAGAAGCGCTTTAAGCTATGGCCGTGAAAAAATGTATAACTCCGTTCTAAAGGATCGTATAAAGGAAAGGAAGAGGAAAAAATTTTTCCTTTGCTGCAATTTGAAGCTATGTGTTGCCTTAAATTGAGTAGTACGGTACAATACATTCATTTAAATAGTTCGATATTTTATTGAAACGTGTGATATTCCTCATAGAGGGGAAAATCAAATGGTTTCCCGTCATAGATATTTTTCGGCGGAAGCATACTTTATCTCTCACACTTTCTTGAGCCTAACGCCCTTTCCAAAGCATACCTTTATGGCTAGACTCTTCAGCCTTTGCTTTTTTTTTTGCCGTTACTCCTTGTCTTAGGGAAACAAGAGTGCTTAACCCTCAGATGTAAACAATATTATGGGTAAAAGGAGAAAATTACCGAGTCGTTGATGCATCTCCAATGTCGTGTAACTTAGGACAATTTTCATATATTTATTCCAAGCGTTCCCTAACAGCCATTATAATGCCCCACTCACACTATGCCGAAATTACACACGAAGGGGACACGAACTGACACGAATTAATTTTTAAACTGTTTAAAAATTTCGGGGCAGGTTCGCGAGCACACAAGAACAAGACTACGGCCAGATGAAAACTCACGAAGACAAGAAGAATGTCAGGGGAACACACACGAAGACGCCGCGAACCTTAATTCGTGTCAATTCGTGTCCCCTTCGTGTGTAATTTCGGCATAGTGTGAGTGGGGCATAGTAATTTAAAAGTGAGATTTAATTCCTTGAAAGGGAGTAAATGGTGAATATAACATCGGAGGACTCATCAATATGATAGTAGCAAACTATAAGAGAAGCCATTTTTAGTTTTAAATTTGCAAGTGGAATTATTTCCATTTCTTCGCAGGGTTAACTTTGCTTCCTTAATAACCGTCTATTTTCTCTTACAAGGGAAATTTTCTTTTCTAATACAGTGAGTAACAAATGTGATTTATTTAATGTATTTTTGTGTAGATATGAGTTACATTTTCTTTCATTTAATTTTTTACCAGTTATGTATCGATTGAATATCAACTTTAACAAGATGTATTCAAGATAAATATTGACACTATGCAACAATCCATCTGATGCAGACTCGTATTTAAATGCAGGCAATTTTCACGAAAAGTTGATTGCATTTCTACTCAAGTATGTGGGAATGCAAGTAGGGTACATTGGGTGCTTGGAGTTTACTCGAGAGTATAAATACTGAACTCTTTCATACTGTAATATTAAATAGGAGGAATTCCGAACTCTTTCTTGTCAGTGAAAAACTGGGTGCTTTTGACACTTTTAGGAAGATATATATTTCAGGAGTATTTTCTACACATCTATGGCGTCATATTAAATCCGAACCTGTAACGTAAGTAAAAGCAATACAGTATAATGATAGCTTTTCCTACACCTTTGGAGGTTTTCTATATTTATAAAAAAAATGTTAATGGATTTAAATGGTTCACAATCAATGTTTTTATAATTCCGGTTAGAAATCTAAGAACATTACAAGCGGAGAATATTTAAAAAATGTTGTAAGTGCTTACAGGGCATAGGGGTTGGATTTTAATTTCACTTTTCAGAAAAGACAGTACTCTTCTTGTTGGTGGTTTGATAATTCTTTTCTAAATATTTCCTTACATGACTTTTTTATTTGAATTAGTGTAACAAAGATTCTAATGGCAGAGCGCATTAGAACAACTGTCGGCAGCAGACTTTCTGAAGAGGCCTTTCAAGGGTAAGTTACAGACGAAAGATGCTGGTAGTGCTATGAAACATTACTTCCTATACATTGACATTTTCCAATGCAATGTGTGATGAATAATTAGCACAATTAGGGGAACACACACCAAGGATTTCATTTACCTTTAGAGACGAATAATACGTGTTGGTATTCGTTCGTTATGTAAAGCACTTTCTCAGTTTTACAAACAATACATTAGATACATCTAAAAATACATGTTGAAAAAATATGGAAAGAAGTCGTCTTTGATTTCGTCTGTTTACTTAGTCTTTGGTATTTGTTCCTCCTTTAACAAATTTGCATATATGTACCACCTACCAAATGTTTTTTGTACTATCATTACAGATGTAGAAGCATTTTGAATAATATGGTGTCAAACATAGTGAGCATTAGTCTATATGAATTTTTGATGGTAAGTATAGCATTGTTCTATTCCTACGTATTAATATGAATCAAATTTATCGTGACGAACCATCTGAAAGATTTTTATTGCTTTATCTTGTTTTAAGCTATTATCCTTACTTTTTCTTAGGAAAATCTCCAATGGCTCTTTTCAAAGTTCCTGGAAATTTCGTTAACCGTCACATTAAATTTCATGTGAATAATATACAACTTACCAAAAAGTACTATCATGTTTGAGCTTTTTGTGAATCGCATGAAATGCAGTGACCTCCGTAACTTTTGCTGTCCTTAAAATGCTAATCAACTCTTATTATTTATTAACCAGAATGGAATAGCAGAAAACATATTACAACTTCAACGAGCCATCAAATACGTCATTGAAAAGGGTCCCGTTGATGCAGTCACTGGAAAGACGCAGCTCTCTCTCAGTCCTTCCAATCTGCTTACATCTCAAATAGAGTTTGACGAAATTGTAAGAATCTATCATTGCATGAAGCACAATACTTTTGTCTGCAGTGTAAAGTCATATCCTAAACTGTGGGCCTTATGCCTTTTTTTATTCATTCATGAACCATTGTTGTCCCAGCTGGGTTTTAATTTTTATATAATCATGGTGGTAGGTTCTTAGTACAACGATATTGTCAAGATAATAATTGTCCACTGGTTGTTACTTGTTCATATCCTCCACGTTTTCGATTTGAGTTTGTCAATTGCATAGAACAGAAGTATGCAGAGTTTATAGCAATGGTCAAATCAACACAACAACATTTGAAACATAAAAGGTAATAGATATGTGGTTTAAAAAGTCTCAAATGAAACATAACGGTACACACCGTTTAAATCATTCGAATGTGTATTCAGCTTACACGCAATGTAAATATTGTTTGCCTACGGATGCATCTCTGGGCAAAGAAAATCTAAAATAACAAGATTTTGATTATAACTGACAGTGATTCTAAAGATTGATTCATCACGTAGCTGAGCTCAAGTGAAGAAGTGACCGTGTCAGCTACCCCTTTTTATATAACGTTATAGGAATTTTACATGGACATTGAGTGCTCAGAGTTCTACCAGCTAACACCAACAGTACCTTAATGCATAAATCATGCGTGTCTCTAATGTTCATCAAAAGTGAATAAGCAGTGGCATGACGTTGAGCCCTTTTGAACGTTAGAGTAAGAGCATTAATTTCTAAACGATGATAAGCTTAGATGGTTGTGACTGTCTTCAGTAGTGTTTTGTGTCCATAATCAAAGCATAATTGGTGATAGTAATAGTATACTGAGGACACAATATTCGCAGATATAGAGTTAGGTGAGAAATTCTTAATAAGTGTTCTTGTTATTCCTGTCCTGACTACAGAACATGACCTCGGCCATCGTTTCAAAACTTTAACCTCATTCTTGCCTTTATTGGAAATGACGGCTCCTTAATATAATATATACTGGGGGCACCATAAGTAGATCGCTCAAAGAACATATTGACGGTATAAATATGACAGCCGTGAAGTGAAAAGAATTCAACTTTCCAGAAATAGTTTGTTATGCGTCTTCCTCAATTTGTTTTATCTTTTGTGTTCAGAAGGAGCAATGTCCAGAAATCGAGTTTTGGGAATTGAGGGTGGCAGTACACAACATGATCTTCATGACAGAATCTTGAGTCAATTACTTTGGAACAAAAACAGCTAACATATTTTTAATTACCAAATTCAAAACAATTTATTCTGTTCTATAAAATTTTTGACATAAAATTTAAGCCTACATCAGCTTAGATTTTTGTTTATGTTTATAAAATCCTAGTTCATTGCAATGCCTAAACATTGGTTGTGAGTAAAATTTTCCCTCAAAATGAAACATAACACAGCAAATACTTGACTTTGATGTTGTGAGAAGAATAATCCATGGAAGCTGCGCTTAGGTTTGCATCACAATAACATTGGACCTTAACGCTGTACTTGCCTATAGAACTCAGTGATCGACTCAACATATAAACCGACTTAAAATTCCCTTCTATACACCAACCGTAACCATTTCTATGAAAAGTACTACAATGTGGGAAGTCGCATCATTAAAGTAGTTATATTCGTTATTTATAATGTATGGTTAGAGAGAGGTAGATATTTGCGATGAATATTTTGGTCAAGTGTTCCCGTTTTACTTTACACACAAAAGTTAAAAGAAAACAGCACAAAGTGAAACTAGTGATGTAGTTCTTTCTAATACTGGAGATCAGTTACTGTGTCTCACTTGCCTCTTAGCTCAAATTGCAATTAATTTCTTGTTCACAGACTCTGAAAATTCTTTTCAAGTACGAATCTGTTGAGATTGTGGAGTTAAGCTTTTTGAGTGTGGACAGTATTACTCAAGTAAAAAATAAGATATTGGATCACTTCTTCAAGGGTCGCCAAGACCAAATGCTGCTTTCTCCAGATGACTTTGACCTAGGTAGGTAATAGCTTAACTTTTAGAAGAATGGATGAGCTTCACCTAAGCTTGAGCTGAAAGGTACAGCTGATAGATTATCCTTAAAGTATGGTTTTTGAGAATGCGTACCTGATCACTGCTTAACATATGTTATATAACAAACAAAATGTTTCGGGTTATCTGTATGTACACTGATAGGTGTTCGTTGCTTTGCTCAGCAATTTATGCATGTGTTTTGTGGCCAAGCTTGTTTTCCCCTAGACATTACGTTTGGAGAGCAAAGGTATGCCAATTAAATTTTTTTAGACATGTGATCTCTAACGAACGTGTTTATGCTGTTAAACCAGTATGACGCATACAATTAGGTGCAGCAAGTCAGCTCACACGTTGTTACAATATGTACTGCTTACATTTGTAGGTATATTTTAGTCACCTACTGGAAAAATTTGATGAGAAATTGAAAAACTGCCTGTAGCGTTAACAACAATGCCAATTGGACACTTCTAAGAACACGACTCGTATAGTAAATATTATATACACATCTTATGTTACCCATTGGTTGGTATAAAATCGTTCGAAATGGAAAGTTCCCAAATTAGTTACATTACCTGAAAAATAATCGTCGATGGCCATAGATTGTATGGTAAAGCTCATTATGTTGAGTAAAGTTAAATGAGACATTAAGTTTTATTTCCTACTACTGTACCATGCACTCTGAATAGTAGCAAGCACAATAAATTTGACGTTTTTCCCTCCTTGTCTTGGTGATGTAATTTTCTCGAGAATGTTACTTTTCGTAAGCCGCCTGTAAATAAACCATTAGTTTCCAAAAAATATTTTATTTCACTTTCGGCTAGTCTAGTTTACGTTTTATCCCAAAAAGAAATGCTCTTTGTAACGAAAAAGTTTCGTGGTCATGTTCAATTTGCGACAGAAAGAAACGATGTTTCTTTTTTTGGGACAGTTTTACACCATAGGACAGACGAAAAGACAGTTATGAGAGATGACGGAATTCTTATTCGTAGCAACGGCTGTAGGAGAATAAATGTCATTGCTGATTACAAGGTAAGAATGTCAATCATTATTTTGAAAATTAAGCAGGACAAAGGGTACAATTCAAAAGAGTTTGAAATAAAAGAATTGAGTCCAGATGAACAGAGAACTTTGACCTACATGTCGTACAGGAACTATCGCTACAAAAGGGTAGAAACTACTTGCTCTTTGTAGTGTATAAGAAAGAGATGATTAAAGGTCATTTTTCCTCTTTCTTGATATTGTAGGTTCAGAAAGGGGATTGCGTTGAACTCGTTAAATTGAGAGATAGGGCTTATGAACCAGCGGACGGAGACTCTCACACTAATGACGACTATTACACCGGTGCAGACGGTAAAAATATATACCATCAAATTACACTGTTGTGTTAAGCTGAAAAGGTCCTTTAAAAAATTAACATGAGCCACAACTCGAAAAAAGGCCATGGCCGGCCCGACTTAAACCAATTGGTTACAAACTGAGCCGTAAAACCTCATGTAACTAACTAACTACATGCCGAGTGGTATTCTGGGATATTATTATGTTGCCGATTTTAAAACTTTAGACGGTGTTTCATCACCAGACGGTGATTCCTTCCCAGTTATGTTGAAAACAAGAGCTCGGTGAATTAGATAGGAATGTCAGCAGTGTGCTATGCCTGCGCTTTATCTAGCCCTTCTGCCACAGTGTACATAACAGAGTGCATGCACGGCACAATGGCTAGAACAAACTGATGTAGAATGCAAGTTGCAGAGCGAACAACGCGTTTTATTTTCATATATACCCGCCAGTGGTTGAAACTCAAAGCTTTTTTTTCGAAGCAGCTTGCAACAGTTTTGCCCCTATGACATTTGCATTGAATTGTATGTACACTGC
>WURT03271401.1:28577-46865 GCA_009936505.3 Holothuria glaberrima
GCCTGTAAAATAACAGTGACGAAACAAAGAAACATATGTGAATCTCTGCTGCAGCTGCAGCAGAGTTTCACATGTATTTCTTTGTTTTTTTACTGTAATTTTACAGGTTTGTTTTTTGTAACAGTGTACTGACTGGTTATTTACTGTTTACCCGAAGCGTTGATGTTGTGTAATGAACAAGTAGAATATGTTAAGATGCTGCAGTCTATTCGAACTATTTCATTCTTCTGTAATAAGTTCCCTGTTAGCTAATCTTCCTTGAAACTGTTCACTTACTGCCCTCTTACAGTCTCTTAACACTTATGCAAATTAATGTACAAAACTTTTGACCCGACGAAGTAGGAAAAGAGTGGTTTATATTCCTGCCTTGAAACAATTACAACTCATTACATTTTTTTCTATGACAGGTTTGTTCTTTCCCAGAAAATGCAGAGGGCGTTCACTAACGTGAACTGTAACTGGAGATAATTTTTGGCAATACATTGAGAACGAGTACTGAATTTCATTTCCCCGCTCTTGATTGATGTGAAATTTGTTAATTAGTCTTTACTTTTGAATTATTTTCTCTACTTTGGGTATACTCTCATTCGAGTTCCGCCAATGTTTGTTGAATGAGCATTACACACAATCTTTACCAACAAATAAGTCATGCCTTAAAATAACCCAGACCTTAAAAGATCCCCTAAATGGTTTGCACAATAGCGACTATACAAAATAATCATACTAAAGATACAAAATGAAGGATATGCCTACCAATGAACACTAATAAATTTGTAAGAATTTATCATTTTTTCTGATGATTTAACTCCAACAACAGATGAAGGCTTGAGTGACGATGGATCATACGAAGATTGCACTTTTCTTGACGAGGATCAAAGTAAGTAGATATAGGTCATTAATTTCTGTTACTTTTGGGTTGCGTGTTTACAAACTTCATTTGTGCTTCGTGCTGGTAGTGAGGAAGAGTTCAAATTGCTCCACTGTTATAATCGACATGCTTTCATTTTCTTTATTTGGCCCTGTTTAGGACGTTTCCATGTTTTTACTTTTTCAGTCGCCTAGGTTTTCGTTTAGTGCATTCTTATTCCAGTAACTCCTGCAGTCGTGTAAAGACTCCAGCAAAACAGGAGCTTCACCAGTTTTCTCAGCATTACACAGCCCGTGTGTACACAGTCGAAACTAAACTCACCACCCATCGACCAAGCCCCTATAAAAAGTCGCCTCGTCGAGCAAAATCATCCGTGCATAAAACCCTCTTCCTGTGAATAAAATTGAACTTTCAGAGGATCGGTAGTCCTGAATGATTAAAGCTGACCCGTTTGTAACAGAAGGCCAGTCTGGTGGACGATGCTGTTAACGACTGCACTGTCTATTACATTATTCTGAACGTAGTTGGTTGGATTCTTAGGGGGGGAATTTCACTGCTGCCCATTTTTGCTATTGCTAGTAGTGCGTAAAGGCATCAAGTTTATTTATGCATGAACAACGTTAAGAAAGAAACAGCTTCCTTATTATGAAGTGATTAGTAATTTTGTCATATGTATATTAATTCATTAAAAATATGCCCTGTTTTCTTCGAGTTTTAACCTTTTCTTTATACAAAGAATTTGCAGACTTGGGCATAATCGAAAATTCTGATCCTAGATTCTTTTCTGATACATTGTGGTACAAAAAAACATTTGTGATTGCCAATAAAATATGCCACTGCCACAGACTCTGGTTTATATGTATATTTCAACATTACGAATCCCATTATATAATGTAAGGTTATAATGGTATAAATCTTGTCAAACCCTCAGCTGATCCCGCTTTTTCAAAAGAAGATAGTTTAGATGAACCATACGTGAACCGCCGTACACCCAAAGAAAGTTCCTGTAAGTCAATGTTTCTCTTCAAGTCAAACATTGATTCACTCTACAGACAAAATCATTTTGTGTAAAAATCTCAATACCTGTACTGCCCAACCTAATCAAAAAGCTGCTGTTCGTTTTTCCTGCAGACATTGCCATCTCCCTCAATGACAGAAACACGTTGAATGGTAATGAATTTTATGGTTAACTTTTGATCAAATTTAAGACAAGATAGATAAATCACCTTTGTTAGCTCCACTTGGGAAAATACATTTCTGCGGTAAGAAACGAGTAAAAGCAAAATAACTATCCATTTACAGAGTAGTAATGGGTCGCAGATCATTAATGGAGGAAACACTTTGCTTTTGGGAACAGGAATGATAAAAGAGTGATTACAAATGGAAATGACGGACTGAGTAAGAAAACACTTTTTGAAAATATAAGAGTAAATGGCAGCCAACTGGGGTGAGCACGTTTTAAGGACTCTGGGTGAGACCTTATCCGGTCCAGCAGATTTTCAGGCTCAAGTTTTAAAAATTTATGCCGGACTTCCCCCTCGGCGGTATTCCAGAATGACTTGGAATCTTTTGAACTAGAAAATAAGAGGTCCACAACCTTACATGCAAAGTCGTGACTATCAACACGACAGTAAAATTATTCAAATCATTTATAGTCAAATGAACAATTCGGTGAAACACTATTTACATTTTTGTTAGTATAGCCGCTCATTAAGCTCATGCCATCCCATACACGTTTCATGTTATTATTATGAAGTGACTTTCAACCTTTTCTTTGTAAGTCTGCTTTTCTTTCAATATTGTTCTGTTCAGTTCTTTCTGTATCGCTTTAAATTTATTTTTATGTCCTCTCTCAAACACACCTTTCTAACGGTTCATGATATCTTTAATCGCCTTAAGTTATCCATGGCTTATTATTAGGATAGCATTTAACTCTCTTAGTTTGGGCTATACTTTCCTCGCAAAAAATGTGTGTAACCACTGTTATTTTCTGTAAGCTCGTTTAAATCTTTACAAGATTCGGTTAACGCGCTCCAATCTGTTTGTTCGAAGCAGTCTTCCAGACGATCCAAGCTCTCTTCAGATCGCTGTTTAGATTTAATCATCTTGGGCTCATTGCGCTGGACAGTGGGTCTGTATTTGGGTATCAGAAGGACGAGAACGTGATCTGCATCCCCAAGCCCGATTAAGGGTGGCAGTGTATGTATCTTTGACATTCGAACGGCACAGATCGAAGGTTACATCGTCACAAGTAGGGCATTTAATGTGCTGATAGTATTGAGCTCCTGTTCTATGCATTAATACATGATTAAAATCACCATTGACCATGATGAAAGTGTTCGAGTCGGCTATCTCGAGTTCATGTATAGCTGTACATAATTCCTCGCTACCGGCTTTCGCCACTGACTAATCCTGGATGTAGACAGTGCAGCACAGAATGTGTGAATTCACGTAGTTAAAAATACGGTCTGATTGAAACAGTCAAAATTTCTAAGTTTGGGGTACATGAATATTTTTTGATAGAAGCATTATTCGGATGGCACGACTTACGGTTAACGTATATGCAAACGCCTCCTCCACACTTTTTGCCCACCTCATCCAAATTTCTTTCCCCTCTGAGAAGTTTAAAATCATTCAGATTTACATGTTCGTCGTCATGGTTTGATGTTAGCCATGTTTCGGTGAAAGACATCAGACAAGCGTTACGGAAGTCAGATAGATAAACACAATTCGCATGAAGTTCATCTATTTTGTCTTGTGAAGAAATAACATTCCCCACAACGATAAATGGCAAGTAAGGTCTGTACTTACAAGTCCTGTTTCTTCGTTTTATCCCCTGCCTTGTTACGCGTTCGTTGGCGTTATTCAGGAAGCAGATCTCTGCCCAATGCAAGGCGCGAGTACGACATACCTCTGAGGTACCAATTTTTCGAAGTTCACTTGCTGTATACTGGACACTCATGATGACAGAACTTATGATTTCCGGCGTGGGAAGTTTGTTGTTATCCAAACAGAAAATGTTAGTGGCAAACAGTAGACAAAAAGTACCAGAAATTGATCTAAAGACATGATGGATCAAAAGTGACGTAAAGAACAGACGGAAAAACGGCAAAAGTACAAGAAAACCGCAAGCCATGTCGCCAAAAAGGTAGCGCCGCCATAGTTAGTTGGGCAGATCGGCATATTTTACCTCTTCATAGTGTCAATCGAAGACTGGAAGTAAAGTAATCACCTGTTGTTGTTTTGTTAATTAAGGAAAAACATCCTATTTACAAATTAAAAACCTTAGATCGATGCCTAATGGGCAATTTCATAATTTAATTTTGCATTAGGTGTATTTCCAATTAAATAAATTGTTGGGAGATACTTCATGTGACATGAAGGCCCTGTTATGTGCACAGTTCATCTATATCTCTTTTTCTATCCGATACTTGCTTAATCTTTAGGATAGAGCATTAATAAAAAAAATCGTGTTCCCCGTGTCTGTCACAAAAAGAAAGGGTAATAAGTTATCTATGTTAATCGATGTAACCCTTTAATAAGATATTTTGGTCAACATCCAGTTTTCTTCCTGCAGGTCAGACATGAGCTCACTTTGGATTTGGAAGTTACTTCTTCTAGGAAGAGTAACTGAATGCTCCTAATGGTAGAATGTACTGAACGTAAAGCATCTTTTGCTTTAAATAGTAGGTTGATACTTAAGCAGTGTATTTAGAGCCCTTACCGAACATTTGTTACAATTATCAGAAGAGGACGATTATCAGTGAAATATATCTAAATGATGATTTTGTAAAATACCAATGTTCTTTTTCTTAATTGTTACCTTTAGATTCCAACAAACAGTCGGATAGTCAAGATCCATCAAACAACTATGAATCTGAAGCTAAGCACATGCCTAGGATTTGGCATCTTGTAGGTTGAATAAGTTTATGGATGCAGAATACAAACACATTTCATCCAAAAGAAGTTCCATAAAGATTGTATTACAACATAAATAGGATGTCAACCGGTAAAGGAGAAAACATTTTTTGTGGGCGTTGGCGTATTAAGTGGGTGCAGGGAAAGCTTTAGACAAAAGTATGGGGTGTAAAGTATGCTGTCGGTGTTACATATCAAGGAGGAAGACCACTTACTTGTCCCTCTGTTAAATATATCAAACTTTTTCGAACATACATCAATAAGGTTTAATTTAAAAGTTACACGATGTGTTTCACATTAAGTTGTATTTAAAAACCCTACGAGTATTCAAATATTTTCCAAAAGAAACACATTTTGCCATTAACTTGAATACCAATGAGCAACGTAAAAGTACTGGCAGGCAGAGCCGTGCATACCCTAGGTATATCTGCAGTAGCTCTGTCAGCACGCTTCTAACTGTCCTTTGACACTGTTGTGGATTATTCCTGCAGCGTTTAATTGACCGGCTAGATTCCTGACCAACTTAAACATGTATGCTGGTTACCATGTAGGCTATTGACTGCGATGATTCATGTTATAATTCTGTTACATGATAAGAAAAGATTTCATTAAAATTTCACCTGCAGGGTGATGATGAAAAAACACAATGGCTCTAAGAGAATTATGATCAGTGTATAACGAAGTAGATATTTCCTGAAGATGGCATATGTACGTTAGCTAGGGTTTAAATTGGTGTTTCTTGAAATGTTTGATCCTCTCTAAAAATTAAAATAAACATTCGGCAGGTGACCCAAAATGGAATGTACTGAAAATAAACTTGCTGAAAATTGGATCGAGGAAACCTGAAATATAAAAAGGACTTTCGGGTGGGAGTTGGACAAACCTTAGACCCTTCCACGGGACAGTAGACTGAAACGTTCATCCTCCTGTCATTTTAACGTAAGTTATTGCGACCACTTATTCAATAGTTTGACTTCTTAACGTCATTCAACAGATAAGAGATGAAAATGAAACCATCGATAAATCCATTGATCAGAGGAAATCCTATCACACCAAAGCAGTGGAAGACCTAACTCGTTCCTACCTACCAGTGACTGGGGTGAGGCCTTTTTTAGATTTCTTTTATACGTAAGGAAGTTTTGTAGAACATTTTAAGCAGCATAAACTTCCGTGAATTTTTTTTTTAATTCTCAATTATTTTGTGTGAATAGGCAATTTATAGCTTGATTTCAAAATTTATGTTAAATCGATAAAAATTTTGTTTTAAATTAATTAACCACACCAACACCTCTTTGAATTCTGTTTATAAAAGAAGAGGCAGAAAAAACAATCTTGTAAAATTAAATCGGTCGTCGCAACTAATTATTTAACCATTTCCTGTTCAAAACCAGAACATCATCGTCTAAAAAAACATTTTCTTGGTTATATAAACGGAAAGAGTTGCTAAGAACCTTGTTAAATTTAGCCAGAGTGAATTGAGAGTCGTGTTCCATGAATTATAATGTAAAAGGTATACCGCGTCTCGTTCTTAATGACTGTACATTTCTTCTTCCGTATAGAATATGATCCAAAAATACGTTAAGAATGTTTTTGACGCATTCATGACTTCAACTGAATCCCAAATACCTGTAATCGTTAAGGATATTTTCGACTTCTTTGATCGTCATGCGGAAAAGCAAAGGACACCAGCACTAGCGAAAAAGTGGAAGAGTAATGTGTAAGTGCCTTTTAATGTTATCTGATGAAGACCAACTTATATGTGGGCCTAGCGAAACCTACTGTAATCAGGATTCGAGCTAGGATGTAATATTTGAGTTGCTCTGAACTTTAAGTTTCTCTTGCCGGTGAAGACGGTGGGAGAGGCTATTTAGCCTTTTAGATAGGTGAAGAGTCATTGCCTCGGTCCTACAGGGCAACTATTAGTACAGCTGTTTAAACTGATTCAAATTTATATTGAATATAGGTTCGAGAATACCTTCATGACATATTTTATCCTGGGTGAACAAATCTAAGGCCGATAGCATCGGGGAGGAACAGGGGGCCCGCTCTATATGGGTGTGTAATGAAGGGTGCCTGGATTTTACCTCTCTACATGAAAAACGAAAACTCATTTAAGTTGAGACTGGGAGGAAAGAAGTTTTATATCTCTGCCAAAAACGAAATTTCCACCACAGGCGAAACTGTGCCATTTAATGAGTAACACAGAAGGTACTTAGCTTGTTTTTTTAGCCGAATCAAGATGCACTCAAACCCTGATGAATCAGAAGCCTACATATCCTTTTCATGAAACTAGGGACGACGATATAGACCTTATGCACATGATGTTACTACACGTGCATGCAAAATCTACAGCGATCGTACACGTGTGCTTCATTGGTTTCCTCCAAAATGACGTTGGCGTGACGTCAATGCATAAGGTCTATTGTGAGATACTAAAAACTGACTTAAGCTTACCGATCCAATGTAACGTCAGATAGTAGCATAATGACCATGAGCTCTTCTCTTACCCTTACCATCTTATCTTTGAATCCCATCAGGTTGATGCTTGACGTTTACTCCAAGATACTTTCCAAGCCAAGTCTCATCTATAGTATCAAAGAGTGTAGTTATGTTCAAGTCTGTCTTGAAATTCTTGCTCAAACCCTCAAAGACGTTTGCACGGATGAGAAGCAGCGACGACGTGTAAGTTCAGCATTCTGCACCTTGGAATAGATTTAAAATTAATATTAAAATGTTGTTTCCGTTACACGCAGTGTCCACTATATTTCAAGTCGCGAAAACCTAAAGGCTTATTTCAATACAATCATGGAAAGTTCGGACACTTTTGTAGTTGAGAAGTTATGTAGCCATTTTTCCACAAGTCCACCTTTAAGAGAAACTAACGTAACGTACCAGTCCATCACTATAATATAAAGTGCAATAAATACTGCCTATTACGAAACTTGAACTACAACGTTTTCAAGAGTAACGGTTTCTTTCGTTACATTTTCCACAGGATCTTTCACCAAATGTGCAGTTATACTCACACCTAGTGCCGATTTACAAAGCCAAATTGGATCAATACTATGGTGCTATCAAGGGAGCAAGAAGATCTCATCCCAAACTCTTAAAAGTAGAATGTGAAAAAGTTGAAAAGGTACGGAATTAGGAATTGGGTTATACATATTGTTCAAAACAAGGGAAAACTTGTGGAGATTATTACACTCTTTAATGTCAATCTTTACTTTACACATACATTTGAATTTAAAGAACTAGACCTTATTCACTGACGTCACACGACGTCCTTTTGGAGGCGAAACAATGAAGCACACTGGTCGCACAAAGAAGACTTCACATGAGCCTGTAGAAGACTTCCGCGCATCTGATTGGTTCACAATTCAGCTGTATGTATTTGTTGGTGAAATTTGCAATGATACGCTCTTGCCTCCAAACGAGGGAACTTCTTTCTGCTTTGTGACGTCATATGCATAAGGTCTATTCACTTTTCATTCTGTAGTATTCTTAAGGTAAACTGAGTCAAAATGTGTCATGTGACCATATGAAGAACTAAAGACTGTTCCATCAAGATTTTCACTGAATAACGCATATTACGACATTAGTATTAATTAAAGCCACCTCAAAACATTTTTTGCCATTGTCATGCTGCAATATTTTTCCACCATTGATCTCTTAGGCATTTGCTGGGACGTTCGACTTGTTATCAGTGAAGCGGCATCTCTCTGAAATGGTTTATAAACAGAAAGATAAGGTAAAGTCATTATATTTTGTTGCTCTTGTAAGTTTGTGATGATTTATGCAAAAGGGGTAAGAGATCACCAAGTGTATCACTTTAACAAAATGGTAAAAACATGGTTGTTACAATTAGTGTAAAGGTAAGAAAATGCCTGCTTTCAGTCTGTACTAATATGAAAATGGCATTCAAGGAGCAAGTTGCAAAGTTTCTGAATTGAATTATAACCGCTCTTTAGCAAGCAGAACAGTGTTAGAAAATATCGTAAATATTTACGGATGTAGGTTTGATATAATCTTGACAACTGAAACCAAGCTGTTTACTTTTGACTATGATGCATTAGAATTCCTAGAGAAAACTTACGATTTAGATAATTCCGATGTGTATCTTAAAGATGTTTGTGAAGAATGCACATTATATACATTTGGGTCGGATTAACCATAACTTGGAGGCAAAAAGGATGTTCAAAATTTGAGTCAGTCCATTAATTTTGAAATTGATTAAGAAATCAAAGTAAAGTTATTTATATTGATTTCTTTGTCGTTACCATCTTGCCAGTTGTGAGGATATAAAAGAAACAGACCTCTGTGATATCAAGTAGAGAAAAGCACTGAGAGGGCTATCAATCTGACACTAAAACTGAATATTATTCACCGATATATACCTGAGGATCACTAAGGATTACATTTGACGCCATCTCTCCAGTAAAACATATCGCAATTTATTAAAGTTTCACGTCTGGCAAAACAACGTTCACACATCTGGTTACCAGACGAAGGAAATAGCATTCTTTTTTTTTTTCTTGTTACTCTTCAAAATTTTCTTGTTTTTGTCTCCCTTGGCAGATTTACGACGCTTTTCGAAAAGATCCTGGACTGCGTAGAAAATTGGAGTCAGTTCAAATTATTTCTTGATAAAGTGATGACACAGCGCTTCTAAACATGACAGTACATCATCAAAGAGCAAAGCATCAATAAAATAGTAAACACAAATGTACACTAGCCTAAGAAAGAAACATTACTGGCGTCCAAAAGCACTTGTTATATTTTTCTAAATTTTTTCTTGCTTCTTACTTTCAAGTAGCCTGCGACGGAAATGTTACATTTTTTTATATGTAAAGTTTACTAAGCCAAATTTCTGTCTTATTCCATTGTGAACGCTAGGACATTTTCCGTAGCAATTGTAACTTTTTCTTGTTAGTTCATAACTCTAAGTAAAGATGCACGTCTCATTCTGGTAGAAGGTCGTGTTCTAGAGGTTCTATGACGGGCACATGCCGCTTATGATGTTCCTTATTCCTTTTTGTTTGAATTGCAAAGATACATTTAACACGCATTTCTGTAAGAATAAATTTTGAGATCATCAAAACATCACATTTTCCTCCGTCAATACTTTAGAGGTACATCTTCTTTAAGCAATATTATGAGCAAATGTACATGTCTAAACAGACCAAAGACTTGAAACGTTGTGTTCCATTGTTTAAATTTGAATCCATTGTTTATTACTTCAAATGGGTAAATGATACATTAGCACTTTAGTAAATTCTGCAGTCCATTAAAATAACGTTTGAAAAACCCTTTCAATACTCTCCGAAAGAGCATATGGTTTCGTTTATGGTTTAACAGCAAAACGTATATTTATGTAAGAGTGAACTTGTTTCAGATTTTCCTTTAACGAAGGTCATTAATTTTGAAATGTAATTAGAACTTTAACTTTTCTTAAATTGAAGACTTAAGGTAATTAACTTCACTGTTCAACTAATACCATTATAAGTTACTTAGTTATGTTTCTTATCAATTAAGCTATTCTTAACGTCTCAAATATAAAAAAATACAGCAAGGCAATCTGTAGCCACAGAGAGAATTCTTCTAAAGTGCTGCTGTATGAAATTTGTCATATACAAACGATCGTTTTCTGTTGACACAACATATCTATTGGTACATTTGTAACGCTACATTAGTTTCCATGGAGACTGTTTTCAACTGAAAAACATTTTATCAACTGGTTAAGGTGAGGGATTTATTATACCACCTGATTGTCATGGCCTGTCCAGCTCAAACTGAATTATATTTAGCAATATTTTAAATGGTACTTTGGACGTAACGTGAATAGTTAGTTAGATGAGGTTTTACTGCTCAGTTTCTAACCATTTGGTGTAAGTAGGGCCGGCCACTGCCTTTTTTCCATTTGTGGCTCACTGGCTTGTTCTGAAGTTCTCATATTTTCTACAAAAAGTCAACTTGTAGCAAACAGGTTTGATATCATGGCTATTGTTTTGACAGTGGATTGATTAGGGTTGCTATCTTGCCCCTAAGGCATATAAAATTTTGAAAATTCCACTGCTCAGGATGTATTTACGGTATTAATATCTTAGAGTTTTTTTGCAGTAAATTTTAAAGAAAAACAATTAAAACATTGCCTTACAATGTCAAGCCATGCCATCAAACCTGCTGACTTCAAGTTCACTTTTGGTAGGAAATGTGTCAGCTTCAAGTGCTAATATCTCAAGAACCGAACATGGGAAATGAATGAAAATTTCACAGAATGCTATGAATATGTTCCTCTTTAACATATCAAACATAAATTTGGGTCTGGACTATTCTTTAAAGCAAACATTTGATTTAATTACTTCATATATGTGGAACCACTACATACTCAATTTGTGTTTCATAAGTTACTCTGCCAACATTAGCATGTGGGCTGAAACATGTAAGCGAATCATTCTCAATGTGTTTTATTAGACGTGCCTGTATCTTTCCTTGAATATTACTCGTTCTGTCCCTGTGAAGCACTGTAATTGAGTTGAGTATGTTTTTGTGGTGAGTAGGTTAGTTTGGAAGTCTCTTTCTTGTAGATTAGGTCATGATGAGATACTTTTCACACTTCTACTGAACAGTGGCGTCGTCAGACTTTTCGAAGTGGGGGAAAGGGGGTGGCCAAGCGGTTGGCCTGGGGGCACACTAAAATGAAGGACTGAACGTCACTCTAGGCATCTGAGTGACGCATAACGCTCCCCGTAGGCGTTAGGCCCCAGTTACCCACTGTAGGGCCTCTGATGGGGTCCAAGGACAGCACTTCACTGGGGTTCCAGGGGTGCAGACCATGCCGAGGCTCTGGGGTATTCATAAAAATGTGACCTTTAGAATGAAGCATTTGCCTATCTCCAAAATGTCACTGCAGCACACTTAAAACAGGAAGATAGAAATCACAATCACAAGGGGAGAAAGGTATGCTTGATAACTGTTCTGGGGGTAAGGACCGGAGGGGTGTCCCCCTCCCCCTTGGAAAATTTTTGCTTTTGGAAGGGGGACGAGATAAAAATGGTACTATTTTTGACACGTTTTTAAGAAATTTCTTTTTATTTTGCCTCAACTTTTTTCACGCATGATGGTCAATGGGGGGGGGGGGTGGGAAGAGGCGCCTATTGCCTGGATCCACCACTGGTGTAAGCCTAACTGGCACTAACGATATAATGATGAGGGGTGTGAATATGGACAGCGGATCGATCATGTCAATGTTTGAGCCGAGCTTGAAAATAAATCCACTCATTCTGCCCAATAGGAGGTAATGTTGAGACAACTACCTTCTGGGCATGCCACTAAGGGGAAGCCTTCAAACTGGAGTAACCAAGGTACTGTACATCTGACGGCTGCAGATCCAGGGCTAGCGGGAAAAATGTGGAAGGGAAGCCCGCTTGGATGCAGTTCAGTGGGCTTTGGGGGCCTTAAAATTATAATTATAAGCAAATTATATTTTTCATTTTCTTCACCAATCAATGGAAAAGGGTGGGAAAATTCTTGCTGCACCTCATCGAGGATACAGGAGAGCAATGCAAATTTGAAGGCACCGGTATCTAGAATAAACAGACGTTACCCTATGAGAGTAAAGCTATTAAATTATCCACATATTTATTGGATACGCGTTGAAAAAGGCAATGAAAATTGCACTGTTTACAGTTTTCAAACATAAGATCATACTAAAAGGTAATCGATGTGGGAGTTGTATTGAACGGAGAGGACCCAAGGCGACAGTAGTCTCATAGCTTTTGAAAATAAAGGTTAGAAGAATAGCTGTGGATTGCATCTCCCAAAAAGGCTGTCATCATACCTATCAACAAATAGATGCGCACGAAGCGCGCCCCTCCTCAGCACCTTGTGAACCGAGATGGACTCTGGAATATACTTGCGAGAATAATTAGGCCAAAAAAAATTGTTTGTCCTCCAGACCTGCCCAAAAGGGCCGTCAGGCGGGAGCTTTTCCTTTTTTTTTTACGACGCCATGCTGACCTCTATCATACGCATTATATTCACACCAGAGCATGTTACTGTAGTTTGCAGGTTTCATCTGACATCCCCCTTCCCCGCCACATGTTGCAAGCCTCTCCGATCTCACACCAATATGTGATTGAAATATTTCCACACTTCAGTCCCTCAGGTAGGCAGTGAGCACATCAATCCCAACCTAAGACGTCTGGAAGTGGCAATGTCGATTAAAGGAAAATTTTTCCTATTTTTCGTAGTATGGAGGTATTACTGTACTCACAGCACAGTAATAGCCACGTGCATGGAGTCTCGAGAGTGTAACAAGATTCTTGAGCAATGGCTGGTCGAGTAGACTGTATCTTCGCGGGTACGCCGCGAGACAGACACGCGAGGACACACATGCCCATAGTAGCCTCAGACATGCATACCCAGGCTAGGCTCACACATACGCACCCTTACTTCCTTACCAGGTCTTGTACAGAAGACCCGGCAAGGAATTCACGGGATTTCCCCCTCAGCTTGGCTGACCTCCAACTAACCCGCTAGACGTACGTGTCTGGAGGGCGGGCTGCAAGGCAGGCACGTGCAGCCGCGAGACATGCCCATAGCAGCCTCAGACATGCATACCCAGGCTAGGCTCACTGAAGAGCTGAAAAAGCTGTAAAGCGAACAGTTGTGTATATTCGAACCAGTTACGTACATTGGAATTCTTCATAGCCTAGTCAGTGTTGAAGTGACACGGAAAGTAACTCCAGGAACATGGGGAAAAGGCAAGCCTATGATTTCCCTCGAGTGTGCGGGTGTGTGTGCGTGTGTGAAGGGGCGTTTTATTTGTTCTGTTTCCGATTGGATATTCAAAATATATGGGCCATTCAGTGCAAGGATTTTCGGTTTAAACTGTATATGGAACAAAAAAGGTTAGTCGGAAAATATATAGGTTTGTGTGCAACACAAATAAAATAATACGAGCGGACGAGAAAGTACGTGCGGGCGGTTTAGGACAAACAAACAATATTTTGGGGCCTTATGATCACTTTTTTTCAAAATTTCAAGGTGTTGGGCCCTCTTGCTTATGAAAATGAAGGTTAGCACTCTTATTTTAAAGTGTCAAATGACTAGCTATTGACCCAAAGATCATGAGCGTGTCAATATGAACAAGAAAAAGAGACGAAGCTATTCTTCTATCGGAAGCCAAAACTTCAACACAACTGATTTCAACCATCCCGATTCTTTCTTCTCAATTGACCATAAGGATTTTGGTACCACACTAAGAAGTACTGATCTAAGCAAAGTGCCACGGTAGGTTGGCGCATAGAAATATTTGGTCTAAAAGTATTCCCTACATGGTCGCAAATTCAGTTTTCAAATTGCAGAGAATTTGGAGTGGATTTTGGTGTTAGAAATGGACTTTTAAAACCAAAATTGACTCATTTTTAATGTTGGATTTGTTTACAATTTCAAACCTCTCTTACTCACCCTACCCGTAACCTTCATTCATATTTCTTGGTAGGTGTATATAAGGATGCTTAAAAAAACAATTGGTGATTGAATGAAAAGAATCGGAGTTGTCATTGTGGAGTTATAATTTTTTTTTATTTTTGGCGGGTGTTTTGAGCCTGAAATGTAGATTTTTGACCAAAAATGAGAAATTTTTAAAATTATATTTGAAATATCTCTAAAATATCTATTCCTACCGTTTATTCATCTCTAATGGTGTTTGTTTAGGTTCCAAGGTATTCAGCAAAGAAATATGAGTAGGTTGGCTTTTCTCTGAGTGTCTGAAATGATTTTTTGAAAGTTTTGACCTCAGTTTTTGCATTTTTTTAATTTTGTGATGATTTTTAAATCTAAACAAATACTTTAAGATGTTTTTGTAAAACAAAATCCCAATACAACCCCCTTCAACCCCACAAAAACGGTAGCATTCGATAGATCTATTTGTCGGCTTTATTCTGTTCTTTAAATGAAGGCTGGGGGATGTTGCTCGACAAAGTGATGATTTTACAAAAATGTGTACTCAATCTGCATGCCACCGAAACTAACACGATCCTGTTAATTGAAAAATAGCAATAATACAGCGAATATGCTAAAGCATGAACATTCCTTTTCGGCACTCATGTAAGAATGCTTCTGCATTAGTACGCTGTTATAGCCTACGGCAAGGTAAGCAAGCATCATTACCCACTTTATAACATAAATCAGTATCAGATTCCTTTGTTCATCTTGTCAGTAACTTTAAATTCACCAAATTTTCTACCATATAACATTAAGCCCATAGATAGGAGAAATAAGATTAGTGATGTAGAGTTCATATTTTAGAAGACCTACGCAGAAATAGAGTAAAAAGGAGCAAAAAGTTTGCTCTACTAAAAATTTTCTAGGACCCCCTCAAAGTCAACATATGGGGGTAGCGTTACGAACAAGTTGACACCATTACTGGGTTTATCTGGCCCTTCATATTCAAGTACAATGAGCGTTAGTCTACAGATTCACCCTTCGTGAGGGATGTGGCAATGTCTGATACTTTTCTTTTCAAGTGATTGTGTTACACAAAAGGAAGCTGTTCTCATACATAGTAGCGCATTGATTCTTATTACAGTTTAAGGTATCAAGGAACAACTACTCTTGAAAGAAGCCCTACTACAAGAACCACAGAACATATACATGCTCATTCTCCTGAAAATGTAGGCACTTACGGTAATAAGATCAGTGGCATCCCAAGTTATTTCGTATGTTGATCAAAATTCTTCTTAACCTTTCTTCCTAAAATACTGCTTAGCATTGGTGGTATGGAAGAATGACAGTGGTGATGACATTTCCAGAAAACGAGAAAGCCTCCTTCAGAAGTCTTAAACTCGGATCGAGTTGGAATAATGTAAGCATTCCATTCAAGCGCGATCAGGAGGATTTTTCGTCTAATCCAGGACATGTCTTTGTTAAAGTTTCCCCTGCATTTGAAAAATGTTACAAACATAGCAACCTCTGGAACTAGTATATTCACCTTTTCAGAAGTAAGTTTGCGAGTGACGGAGGGTTAGGATAACATTTCCGTAACTACTGCACAGCCCATGTCTTACAATGCATCATTTTTTAACTTTTCAAGTAATCCTAAGCATTCGACTTACCCTTGTCTTCCCCCCCCCCTTTACTGCAGATGGAGGTAAATTTATTTCATGGCACTTAAAACTCGATCCACAAATGCCTGTCACTTGTGTTTACCACTACTTTCTAATTATTTCACTGAGCACTCAGTTGTGCATCACTAACGTTTCTCATATTTTCTTGGCAACAAAAAAGGCTCAACAGATATTCATTCACCCAAAAACTTGACGCCGTACTTCCTCTTTCAATGCCTGTTTACACATAACACATCTATCGAACCTTGTTCAGGGAAAATATGGTAGAATCGTGTCTTCACGACGACTCTCACAGACATATTAAAGCTAGTGTAAGTGCACGTTGAGAAAGTATACTACTTCCTTGTATTACCTTGTAAAAATCAATGGTCAGTTGGATACCTGTGAGCCGAGTCGAGTTGAGAAAACATTCTAACTAGTAAGTAACAGTATATTAGGATACGTAACACGTTCCCGAACTTTTTGATTGCTTCATATTTTTCTATGTCATCGCTTTATGTCAAGTTTGTAAATTAGCTATTCTGTTTCATATCCGATTTGAATATGTAAGCCTAGTAAGCTACAGTAAAACCTCTTTTTACTTTCTTCATAGTTTACCATTTTCAAGATTTCATAACAATAAGGTTAACCTCGGGGAGTTAATACATCGTACTTCCTCAATAAGGGTAATTGTGTGTCGTTTTCTCATAATAAAAAAACGAAATTTCCGTTTTGTTTCATCCTTCAGTTTACGTCAAGAAAAAAGCTCACTTCGACCCTGATTGTACTGCATTTTGTTCACCCCAAAACAAAGTACTTTGCGGTTGCTTAGGGTGGAGGATAAACGTAAAATGAAGGTCAAACCCAGATAGCACAAAGCATTGTCGTTACGTTTGGGCAAATATTGGCAACCGTTTTCAACAGTGGTAATATGTTGTGTAGGCAACTGAAGGCAGGGCCAATTTTTCCCCTACCATATGCAGCCAACAATTGTAAACTACATGCCAATATTTATAGGGTAACTGTAGAGCATCATGCATTGAACCAACATTAAACCAACATTAGGTAGCCAACTGTTGGGTGCTTTACATTTAACCTCCATTGAACAACTGTCATAAAACCAACCGTCATTTTGTGTTCAACCAACATTGAGCCAGATATATTTAGCCAACCGTCGAGCTTTATGTTATAAACAAACGTTGAGCCAGTTTTAATTGACCAATTGCTGGGCACCATACTTAGAACAAACGTTAGACTAACACTTTAAACTATTGAGATTTCTATAGGCCTTTAACATTAATACCGTAATAAAACAGTATAAGAAAATTTATGTATAGACCTGTCAAAATAGTAATCAAGGTTCAAAATTCATCAACTGGCACTTATCTGTGATATTATTATTTTAAATATAAAAGAAAAACAATGTATGTGGATTAAAAGAGTTAAATTGAAAGTCATCTCTCAACTGATGTGCTGCCAAATCTGAAGGACACTTCAGTCGGCATACAACCTATGGTTGGTCCAACCAAACACTGGATTCCGGTAGTGGGTTACTAAACGCTCACATTTTTCTCGGTTGAAAAATGGTAAGCGGCCCAAGAATGGCCTAACAAAGGACCACCGAAAAAAATACTAAGCTAGTCACTTTGTAATCAAGCTAACCTCACAATTCTTTTAACAACGGCTATTTCTTAATTTTAAATTCACAGTGAATATTTTGCATGACGTTCACTTACACTGTGGGAATTTTTGCTAGGACAATTTGAGAAAAATGTTTCAAATGCTGTGAAATTCTATTGGAAATGGAACATTCCGAATTTTTCAAAGGAGATTTGGTGTTTTTCACTTAATGTAGGTCTAATTAAAATAAATTGTGGCTGGCAATGGTGAATTCTTGCAGGAAATCATGTCTCTTTGTTGTGCAATACATCCTTAAGAAGGAAACATTGAAATATCATGAAGAACATTGTATTATTGATCGTTAATAATAACAAACTTATTTTCGCTGAATATGTAATGACCAAACCAATATCGACATTTTAAGTACGAATTTTCATAAAAATAAATCCTACTGCTTTTAAAAGTAGCTCGAACAAGCGATGCTGGTAACTTTTAAAACTTTTAGATGGTAACTTCTCACATATTTCATTATGGGTTCCCATAACGAACAGTTAATTAAGCGAAGTCTTAGAGAGCGACACTTAGTTTAGTTGGTGCAACATTGTGCCAACCATTCTTTGCACTGTTGGATAAGAATATATTGGTAAAACGTTGGCAAAATGTTATTAACCTTTTGTTGAAAACGACTAAATGTTTCCAGATAGAACGTTGGCCAAATGCTTGCAAGCTTACAGTTGACACCACTTTTTCACCAACGTTATTAAAATGTTGGAA
>WURT03271402.1:6743-24088 GCA_009936505.3 Holothuria glaberrima
CTGATCAGACAGGCAATTTCCTGTTAGGGTAACTGTTATGAAAATTATACATCTTCTATGCTAAAATGTAATCTCATTAACCTAATGTTATCAAATATTTAAAGGGAATCTTTGGTCCCACGAAACTAAGTTATTCTGACAATTAAATCAACAAAATTTTATGAATCTCCCCTTTAATACATCCCATCAAGAGTCTTTCCTAATGTTTAAGAATAAAAACATATTACTCCAGAAAAACCAAGAGGTTATCTGCATAAATTAAACAATACATTACCAAAAAGTTGTCACATGATTTCATGGGCCATTCATGAATAAGGATCACTAGGACATATTTTATTCAATTTGGAATGACTACAGTTTTCCTTTAACGTACCTCCAATCATTTAGCCTTATAGCTTGCTGCATGACTTGGGGGTGAAAGGTGACCATATGTGATGGAAATCCCCCCTATATTTTTTGGTAGCTAGTGATATCGGAAAAGGTAAACCTACGTCTACTGCAAAACAGTACAAAGTACATTAGATAGTGGTATTTAAAATAAATGTTAGGTGTGTAATTAAATCTGAAAAGGAAACTGTCGTATATCTATACTATTAATGCCCACATAATGGTATATATAAGGCAGAGGACTTGGGCTGCAGCTCTCCATTTGGAATAAAAAGTTGCTATTTTCTGGCTATTTTAAAAATCATACACAAAAATAGTTGCAAGATGAAGAAAAATAAGTACATGATTTAGCAAAATACTGGTATGGTGGTGATTCAACTTTTTGTGACTACATTTCACCCTAATCAAATTTCAAAACTATAAGTTATGAAAGGAGGGCAAAGCAAGAAAGAATTTCACAGCTACTGAACCTGTGAATGTGGAAGGCCAGAATCAGTGGCATCCACACTATAGTAACATAGTAAGTGAATACTTACACACTAAATGAAGAAAGAGGCTCAGTGGGATAGACTAATAGCCTCCACCCTGTAGGATCTATTCCACACAGTAGAATTGTGTCTTTCTTTGTCTATTACTGTAAAAAGTTTTCTTTTTTTAAACTGTCTGTGGTATTTATAAACATTTTGTACAAGGTAAATGAAGCATGCACAGTGTAAAGCCTGTACACAAGCAATTTGAGGACCTTACAAGCCAAGGTTAGGACCTTTGGCCAAGTTTTGGAGGAGAAGAAGAAGAATTTGGGTATGAGGTCCAGGTGCAACAGGGTATGACCGGGCCTGAGCATTTGGGGTCAATGTCTTAAGATGGTGATCATGATCATTGCGAACTGTCTTTCCAGATCGTTAACATTTCTGCATTGAAAGTTTTCAAAACAAATTATGTGACAACAGAGGGTATTAAGTAACATATTTTCGATTAAAGAATTGATCAAGGAAAAATGAAAAATACAATGACCCTTGCTTAAATTTACTGCAGCTATGTTTAAAGGTTTAAAGAAAATGCAGTCTCCCCAATTTGAAGAAGTGTACCCTGGTAAACTATGTGAGGAATGACACCTATAAATCCTGTGACAATATTTTTGTTACTTATTTCCTAAATTTATGCTGAATAACTCATTGGTTTACCCTCAATATTTAATGATTTTACACAGGAATATTATGAAAATACTTGTGAGAGAAATAAGAGGAGATCTGTAAGATTTAGCAAATTTTTTGAAAATAAACTTAGGGGGACTGCCTTCTCCCTTTAAGAACACATAGAAGACTGAGGAAGATGAAGCCACCCCAAGTCTAATGAGCATATCAAAGTATCCTAAATTATGAATGGCTCTATTTAATCATGTGACAATATTTTTGCTTCTTAAATTACCCAAAACTGCCTGGTTTGGGCAGGGAGTTGTCAGATTCTGGGTATCTATGATCCCTGTTACTTACCTCCTCTTTACTCTTAATTGTTCACCTTTGGCACTGCAGAATAATCTGTAGTAATAATTGTCACATTGACACATATTTGAAGTGATTTGCTCTGGATGCTAAATCCAATTATTCATAAGCCATTCGGTCCTTCATCTAAGTCAGGGGTGTGCAACCTTTTCGAACACTGGGCCAAATCATGTTGCTGTAAAAATCTGAAGGGCCGCAGTGTGGAACAGAGGGGTGTGTATGAGGATGACATCCCCTCACTCCTCCCTTCCCCCTTCCCCCATAAGAGTGACCAATGTGCCCATCTAGGCAGACACACCTGTGCTCAAATAATGTTGTAGTATGGGCCTTCTAAATGTTGGCGAAACTTGCCCTGTGTGGTTTCACCTCTATTTTGTTGACAAAAATGTTAGATTTAGAATGCAATTTTCAAGTATACTTACATAAAGTTTAAGTTGCGGTCAAATGACAAGACGTATATACAAGGGCCGAATCAAAACTGTTTGTCAGGTCGCACAGGAGGAGGCCGTGGGCCGCAGGTTGCACACCCCTGATCTAAGTCCTATAGGTCCCATTTCCTGATATGAAAGAGTGTAAGGGTCTCATATTAATAGATTAACTGTATTTGACCTCAGGACAAGCTGTATTTCCTCTTATGAATGGGAGGAAGGGAGGCAGAAATAATGTCAAATGTACTACTTTAGTTGGAAGAGGGGAGGGTGAGGGCTGGACAGACTGCTGCATTCCACTTCACCACTATGGGAAGCCAAATGGTGAAAAATGATCAGAAAAGGGATAAAGAAGTGTGGAAGGACTTGAAAGGCAATATCTGGTGGCATTTTGCTGGGATCTTAGCCAATATGAAAAAGAAACTTTTTGCTGGATGTTTGGTTCAATCCCCATGTCTAAATTCTATTCCTAACTCAAGATATTGGTTAGTTTTCTCACTAAGTCCTTCCAGGTTTCCTCAAGCTCACAGAATGTGATTCTAAGGAGGTGAATTGCCTCAGTTTTGTTATTCTTTACAACTGAATACCTTGTTTATCCTTGAAATTTCATAGTGTTGGAATGTTTGGACATTTTTCAGGATAGATCTAGTACAAACTGTTCCATACCTATGCTAGAGCAAAAAATGTTACATGAAATATTGCATTCAGTGGAACAGCATTATAAAGAAATACAAGAGCTATGTCTGATCAATTTGCCCAGATGACATCACAGATTTCCCACCCTGCCCAGCAGAAGCTGAATGAATCAAGCAATATTCTTCAAAAATTATCTTCCAAATGCAAGACAATATTGAGATCGGGCTTTCACTAATACAGAACATTTTACTGCATTTTTGAACTAGAGCACTGATGGTGCAGAAGCTCATACTTTCAAGCAAGGGTCCATGGGTTCTTGTCTTTACTGGAGCTTGGATCAAAACTTCCAAAAAAAAAAAAAATAAATAAATAAATAAACAGATCACTAGCCAAGCATCCTTATCACAGGCAGTCAATTCTGTATAACATGAAGTGGAGGAGGGGTTAATCATTTTGCAAAATATCACAGAATGGGCCCTACAGCTCACCTTGGGCCTTGGACCCAAAATTTCTGTACACTCTGAAGGTACCCCTAACCAAGTATCATTATGTGAAAAACCATTAACATTGTACAAAAGAATATGTAGTTAAAGCATTTTGCAGAGTTTCAAAAAAATGGGCCAAGGGGCTCACATGGGACATTGGACCAAAACTTACAGAATACCATAAACAGATCACTTATCAAGCACCATTATGACAGGCAGTCAACTCTGTTTAACATTAACTGGAGAAAAGTTGATCACTTTGCAATATTTCATAGAATGGACCCTACAGTCCATCTTGGGCCTTGGACCCCAAATTCCTGAACACCCTGAAGGTACCACTAACGGAGTATCATGACAAACCATTAACATTGTACAAGAGAATGTGTAGGAGTACACAATTTGCAGAATTTCATTAAAAGGGCCACAGGGCTCACATGGGACCTTGGACCAAAAATTACTGAACACCCCAAATGGCCCACCACCTAAGGAACATTGTGTCTAAGTTTCAAAAAAATCCATCAAGGCATGTGGGAGGAGGAGCATTTTGAACAATTGTAGACAGGCGGACAGACAGATAGACATAAAAAGACAGACAGAGTGACGCCTTGTGATCCACAAAAATAAAATCCCATGAGGTTGCCAGAACACGATTTTATTTAGAAGTGTGGGTTTGGTTGAAAACCGAATGTATACTATACTACTATCAGGTCTATGTACTACAGAGGAAAGCACATTACTTAAAAGCCCTAACCAACTCTAAAGATCTCATTCATTTATCAGTTTAACATTTTCAATGACATCATTTTACCAACGGGAAAGTTTAAAACAAATTGAAAGTCAAACCTAGGTTAACTCCCTGATATTAAAGTACGTGGAGAAAAGCAAGAAAGAAATTTGCAAAAACTGTTCATATATTCAAATGACTATCTCACACCATCCCACTGGTATTTTTGCGAGAGAGACAGGAAGCCCACTCAATCCCCAACCTCATGCCACCCCTTCATGAAAAGTTAGTTAGTTATATGAGGTTTAACAGCCCAGTTTCTAACCAATTGGTTCAAGTCGAGCTGGCCACGGCCATGAAGAGGAAAAAAAATCATGAGGTAAGAAGTATACATTCACTTGATTTCAACTAAAGACAAATAAGCTAATCCTACCAACTCTTCCACTCTTTCCAAAAGAGTTCTTTTACTCCCCTCCCATTACATCCCTTCCCGGCCCCCAAATTACCTCCCGCCCCTCTGTACCATCTTAGAGGAACTGTGTGGATCTATGACCAATGCTGAAATGGTATCTTAACATGTTAGGTAAATTGTGTTTTGAAAAAAAAAATTATGTGCATATATTCAGCTGCCAAATTTTGCTCTATGCCCACCTGGGCCTATAAACAGGTAATCATTTGGGGGAAGGGCTTTGAGAGGCACTCCTATAAGTCAATCAATAATGGGAATTTGTAATTATAATACCACAGCTGTGGTGTTTTTCTTTTTTAGAGGGCGAGAGGGCAGACCTTGTCATGGGTAAACCAGTGCCTTTTGGCTTTGGAGGGGAGTGGAACCAGGATTTTCTAGGTGTAAGGTCCACAGACTGTCATCCTCAGGGAAGGGGTGGGGGTAGCAGTGTCTGTTTTCTTGATGTAAATTTTGACCACTTTTATCTGTAACACATAGAGATTTGCCCCTGTCAGATTAAAATATATTGCCAGCCTGCCAGGCAGGATTCAAGATTTTTATAACTAGTGCAGGGTGAAAACTTTTCATGATGGGAGGGCCACTCATCTTTTAGACAACCCCTGTCAGGGGCCTCCTTCCCTGATTAAGAGATATTCTGAACCAGTACATTTTTCCAGATACCTTTACAACGCTTGAAATTTACACCAAACATTTGACAAACAATGATGCAAACTTTGTGAAGGTTAGTGTACAATAAATACAGAGGCTCATTCCAATCATTGATCACTTGAAAAATATGTCCAATTTTTTAAAAATGCTGACCAAGAGGAACTTAAAGAGTATAAGTCCAAAATGATAACCAAACTTTGACAAAGTATTCTGAATCCTCTAGCTGACAGTAAAAGTTTATATAAATATTTTTCTTTTATCTCTCCAGCGGAAATAGCACTTTAAATCTCCTTTGCTTCTGTTCATTGCCATAGAATGCTATTCAGATGATCCCTAAGGCTACCAGTCAGTTATCATTGCCCATTAACAAAGCTAGGTTAGACCTGACAAGTACGTTAGTCGTCTACATTCCCAGTTCCCTGCTTTTGTGCATAGATCAAACTACTTTGTTACCATGCTGCAGATGGATTTTTTTAAAATACTGAGAACTCTGGCATCAAAAGAACACCAACTAAATGCCTACCTATATCAACTTATTTCTTCATGCTTGAAATATTATTTTAAATGATTTACAGATTGATGACGGGTAAAATGGAGTCGAAAGTGGCCACAAGTTCCGGGGGAGGTGTCGGGTCGTTTTCGTTTCGATGAATAAAAGCCCCCAGAGGCTGTAACTAATTGTGCGATTGACCAAATAACAATGGAGATTTAAACGTTGGTGTGAATGAAATGACCTGAGTTGACCAAAGGTCTGGATTTGCTTCTTATAATAGAATGAAGGGACTATATATGTGTTAATACCCCCTCTGAGGTTGTAGGCTTGTTGATGAGTATCAACGGGTGGTCAATGGATAAAAGGGGTGCTAATGCGCTTTAAAAACATTCGCGGAAGGACAATGTGGCTCTGTGTCTGAAGAATCTAGACACGCAATCCAAAACTTTTCTTTCAATGTGGAAATGCATAATATACCCATGAGAATTATGCAAGACTCTGTAGTGTACGTGACATCATGTGGGTGAAGCACGTGTATGGAAGTATTCTTTTATCACAAAGAAAACTATTTCTGACCTTTTGTTGTGACTTTAAAAAAGGCTTTTAAAATAGTTAGCAGGCTGAGTTACTGCTAGTTATTGCTAAAAGAAAGTGTAGTTTTTAAAGTGGCATCAAAAACTGACCTTAATGTATATGACTTAGCATGCACCCATAGGACAAATTATTGGAGGTGTTGGAGAAGGTGATACATTACCCTACAGCTTAAAGTGGGGGGTGTGAGAAGGGGGTGTTGGGATAAGAGAAATGCTATGAACAACTGAGGAGTATAAAGGTGTATTAGGAAAAACTGGGAGGGGGTAATATCCTGGTATGGGTAATATATGAAATGACAAACTTAGGGTGAAAATGAGGGTGTTATTAGAATCAGTGTCACTGCATGCAGAGAGGGGTATGGTTGGAGAGAATGTTGGTATTGATGGTCTTCTTCCATACAGAGATGGAGGATGATAGGGTGTTAACGATTTTGACAGACTGAGACTGCTAAACTTTGTAGCATTGTGCTAAAGCGGTAGCATATGCGACTTCATCAAAGAAGGGGGAAGGAGGGGAGGGGACGGAAGTTCCCAGCTTTAGTCCAACAAGATTTCTCTGTCCCTCCTTGTTTGTTAACTAGTTGAACACTGGTCAAGTGCTAGCCTCTGTAGAGCATGGGTGGAAAACCTCTGGCCTGAGGCCCACATACAGCTAGCAAGATCACTTGATGTGACCCACATAATAATTTATGAATGCTATTTCTAAAACACATGAAAAATTGATAATGATTTTGAACCCAACATTTCTCCACATTTTTCTGATACTGTAGGTAAATATATTGCGTAATACTTCTACTACAGTAATGTAGTAATACATGTATATGGGCACTATGTTAGGTCCAGTGGATCTCAGGGGTCAAAGCCCCTCTTATACCTCCCATGAGTTGGTTGAAAATTGTAAACAGTGGATACCTTTGCAATGAAGAGCAAAGAAAAACATATCTGCCTTCTGAAATGCTATCTTTGTAGCATTTTCACACACATAATTTGTACCTGCTTGTTCACTTTCAAATCAGGCCGATGTGCCTCTAGTTTGGGTTAAGTTGCAAACCATCCATATAGTATGTGATATTTTTGGTCTGGTTAACCTCTCACATCTAAGCTTCAGCTTCATCCTCAGAGTTTTTAGATACCCCAAAACTTCCGAGATTATTTCCCCTAAACCATGAAGAGTAACTGGGTCTCACACTTTGTGTATGGAGGTTTTACATAACCTTAGCACTTATGGTGCCATGGTTGGCCCTTGAGTGGTATTATGATTATCAATATGGCCCCTCATAAGAAAATGTCTGCCCACAGAATTCTACACCTGACATTTTATTCCACTCTCCTTCTATACACTGGTCACTCCACCTCCAGCATCCCCTACCACCCCCTCATCAGATTCTTCCCCATAGATCTATAATAGCCCAGCCCCCCTTACCTTACATGATACTCTAAATTGTCCCCACCACTACTTCACACTTTAGGTTTTTAGCACCTAACAACAGCACTATACCAATGACCAGAAAGATATGTGTCATCAGACCAGATGATGCTGTCACTTTGCAAGTATCGATGCCCCACGTATGTACAAGGTTTGTAGTGTGAGTACAAACTCTGAGTATGAGTATGAGTACTGGTACAAGGCCTCCAGTACAAGTATGAGTATACGTACAAAGCCATGAATATGGGAACAAGTACAAGTACCTAATTTTCAAACCCTCTTATTATGAGTACCAGTATGAGTCTAAAGCCATGAGTACAAGTAGGAGTTCTGGCACAAGGCCTCCAGTACAAGTATGAGTACACATACAAAGCCATGAGAATGAGTACAAGTACCTGATTTCCAAACCCTCTGGTTACAAGTACGAGTCCAAAGCCATGAGTACCAGTATGAGTACTGGCACAAGGCCTACAGTAAGAGTATGAGTATGTGTACAAAGCCATGAGTATGAGAACGAGTACAAGTACCCGATTTCTAAACCCTCTGATTACGAGTACAAGTATGAGTCCAAAGCCATGAGTACTAGTATGAGTACTGGCACAAGGCCTCCAGTACGAGCATGAGTACGTGTACAGAGCCATGAGTATGAGAACGAGTACAAGTACCTGATTTTCAAACCCTCTAATTAAGAGTACGAGTATGAGTCCACAGCCATGAGTACTACAAGTCTGGTTTGTAAGGATGAGGGATAACCTACCCTACCTTGCAGACTTCATTCCCTACTAACCAACAGCACTATCGAAGGGCTCCCAGGAAAATGGGAGGATGAACCTTTTAGCCCCTGATTTTTGGCATTATTATGGAAATTTACACTAATTTTTACTACAAATTTTAGGAAAGAATATTAAACCTGCAATTTATTGGCAAAGTCAGCTGTAGCCCCTTAATTCCCTTGCCCCCCAGATCTGATGGCCTTGACCTGGCACCCCTCCCCCCCAGATCTGATGGCCTTGACCTGGCAATACCATCATGTTTTGCACATTTCCATCTCTGAAACACTTTACATATAATGACAAACCAATTATAAAACTTTCATGTTTTGCAAGAATCTTACATTACGATCCTTCAAAAAATGAACAGAAAGAAAAGTAAAGGTTACTTGTGCAACCATAGTTACAGGAAGTCTTAAGATGAGAAAAAACTTTTGCATGTGAAAAGAAAATACACAATGTGCACATCAAAGTGAAAGCAAAACATCTCATGTTCTTCACAATTTGCCCAGCAATCTTCAGACATCCCATTTCCATGACAACCTTTTCTCCGTGACATTTCCTACAAAACAAACTACTTGTTATTTTATCTAGTTTTAGCAAGACATATAGAATTCACTAATAACCCCAGTTTTAGAAAATTACGAAGTTGAATTCTCTCCTTCTTCTTACCTATACTCTCTCTGATTGCCTGCAATCACCATCTGGCAAATACTATTAGTGTTATGAGATGTCCTATAACTACAGAGCAGCCAATACTCTATCAAAATACTGAACACCACAGATGGGTTTCACACTAAATATTCAGTTTCATTTTTGCACTCTACATTAAATATATTTGCCTTTAATGCAAGGACTAATTAACTGCAACACTGGTTAACTTACAAAACTCTTTTTTTTTATTTGCCCTTTATTGCTCTTGACATGATCTTTTCATAAAAAAAAAAACACAAGAAAATAAAATACATCATAACAGTAAAGTTGTGGTGCCAACAGGTAGGGGAACCCTTGGTCCCCATGTCGGTGAAATTTTCCAACCTCGCCAGAAGCCAATATGCATATGAAAAAATATGTAATCCCAACACCCTTCAGTTGCCCCCACAATCTGCTTGATTTTGCACTCGGGAAGGGCAAATTCTTCAATGATGACCCCAAACTTTCCAATTTTCTTTGCCAAAAGCTCAATTTTTTCTGCAATAAAACCCCCAAATTTTCAATTTCTTTGGAAAAACCACCAAATTTTACATTTGACGCCCTTTTGATAGCTTATCACCTTTGTCAGGCTTCAATAAGTTGGTCCCTTACTCCTGAGGCTTGACCTTCCTGTCAGGTAAATCCTGGTACCACCCCTGTAACTGGACCCCCTGTCCTGGAGCTTGGCCTCCCAGTCAGGCAAGTCCTGGTGCCACCCCTGTAACTGTACAAAGAAAATTGAAATGCATTTTACCAAAAAATACATATACAAAGAAGGGTATCCTCAGAGATATAGATATTTGATATTCATGTCAAATAATTAAATTAAACTCAAAACAAATTCACCCAGGAGTTTCTCTCAAATAATTTCTTACATATTCTTTTGAAGGATACACTTTTGTAAAATGAAAAAAAAAAAATTCCTTCAATAAACATAGGCTCCATGAATACTTGGGTGTCCCCATAAGTTTTTACAATCGAAAATACAGATTTCTTCAGTATCATAATTAAATCAGATACTCAATGAGTGTTAAATCAAACAAGCCTGTAGATGCATCATTAAAGTTTTTCTGATTATTGATATTAGAGAAGATTTTCTGCATATGGTCCCAGATTTTCTGAGAGAAATTACAATATAAAAACAGATGTGCAATAGTCTCAATGAAGCAGGATTACTTATGGCCCTGTCTTGGAGGTGTACTAGACAGGTGTTTTTGTTTAAAGGGAGACAGCAGTTACCCCAAGTTTATTTTTGAAAAATCTGCTAAATCTTACATATCTCCTCTTACATAGCCCACAAGTATCTTTCATCATGTTTTTCATAAAAACAATGATATTGAAGGTAAACAAAGGAGTTATGCTGCATTAACAAAAAAGTAACAAAAATATTGTCACGATTGATAGGAGCCATTCCTGAATGAAGATGATGAGGTACACAAATTTAAATGGGGGGACTGCATTTTTACTTTAAAATGGAGGTGGGATTAGACTAAGTAGGAAGAATTTTTACTGATTGGAATGAGATTAAAATACTACTTGACAAAACTGTTAGCTTAGTGGTAGGACAACCACTCCAAAGGGGGGGGGGAGAAAATGTTTACTTGGTAGAATAAATGTACAAGAAAGGGGTTAATGCGGGGTCATTAAGATTGAGAAAGTGATTCTGGTTGGGTTTGAATTCTTCCTAAATGTTATTGGGCAGATCTCTGTCCCATGACTTACACTTTTCATGGCATTCCAATGTCCATCCAGCTACAAGGCACCAACCTAATCCCCTTGCACTTTGTGAAGCCTGGCACCTTTTATCTAAGGCCGACCTTTGCAATTCAAACATACCAATTCATTCAGCCCAAAGTTGTCAGGTTTAACTTGCTTGACCTTCATGAGTTCTTTAAGATATTGTATAGGCAAGGTCCTAGGAAGTCTGTCACATATAGCGAGATGAAAAAAAAAAAAAAACAAAGGATTCAGAAAAGTATTAACACAAATGTTTATGAAACAGTCTGCTGAGCAGAGTCATTTTTCTGGTTTCTAAACATTTATTTAAATTGGCTCTGAATGAAAAGACTTAGCCAAGTAACTTAAGATTTGAGACAGGTTTAATTGCATTACCTACGTCGACCACCAAATTACCAGCTGAGCAAATCAGGTTGGCACTGCAGTGTAAGGGCCATGGCACCATGCATGCAAAAAGTATGAACTAATATGAACAATGACTGTTAATTTTAGTTTAACTAAAATTGCGATAAACTGTCTCTTTATCAAAGCACCCGTTACTTTAATTCTTGAAACAGGACGATCCAAATTGTGGATGGATCATGGTAACCCTTACATTGACTTTTAATATGAAGGAGGTAACTTGGGTGGAAAAATGGACCTAGGTAAGTTTAATTGATCATCCTGGGGGAAGAAAAGCTCAGAATACAGGCATTCCGAAGAAAATGAGTTAACATTGCACCAATATAATAACTCGGGCCTAGAGGGCAGTAATTTATTGTATAATGCTAATCAACCACGAACGTGAAGAAAGAGCATGGCTTTAATACAAATAACAAATTCAAGTCAAGTGACTGGCTAATTAAACAATTTAGATCACATTTGGTTTCTTTGGAAAGGTCACTTTACATGGGAACCATACAGTACTCTGTGATGAAAACTTACTGTAACTAGGGCTTAAGCCCCACAATACTTTCTATTCCCCCTCTCTCCGCTTTTTTTTTGCATTTTTTTTTTCTAAAAATGAGACTTGGTATCTTCAAAATAGTGAAAGTACTACTTTAAAGGACTAGGGACTGCCAGTTCAGGAAATCTGGGATGCATCTTGGTAAAACATTTCCTTGGTATGCTATGCTCCAAATGATGGTGACACTGCACTCAGACAATGCTACATATTATAGCCCCCCCCCTCCCCCAAGAAAAATTATGTCCCTTCAACTGCTCCTGACTTTTCCTTCCCAAAGATATTGTGCATTAGTACAAGAGTTATAAAAGATGCATCACTTAAAAACTGAAACTATTGGGTGAAGACATTTTTATGATCTAGAAAGCAGTGAACTTTTCTCTCTGAGAATTTATATTTCTTGAATATAAACTTAACCAGCAATCTCCTTCCACACTGTCTTTTGTTTTCTCTCCATAAATCATGTTTTTAAATGTATTTAAGCTTTCTTTATTGCACATAAAAAGCCACAGTTCCCTTTAATTTACTCACAAAAAATTTACCTTAAACATTTTGAAGGTATTTCCTGTTAAAAGAATATACTTTTGTACAACTGAACAAGACAATATTAGTTTTTGACCAGGAAAAAATCAACTAGCAAAGAGATATAAATCATGACATCTAAAATAAATCCTGACATGGCTATTCTTATGCACTGGTAAATTAACTTTAAGCACAGAGGAACTAACTGTGATGTAGCATAAACGGTTAGTACAACAGATTTTTTTTTTTCTTATCTACCCCCTTTCTGAGAATGTTTGATGAAATGGAATAAACAGGAAAGAAAGATCAAGAAATACATTTTGGAACTCCACTGCACTGAATCTCCCTCAACAACCTCCTTATATTCTCCCTCCCTCAGAAAAAGACAGCATTGCACTTACATATATGCACAAAGTTGAACTGGATACCCCTGTACACTGACTTAACATGGAAGTTTGACCTGTTGAAGTGAGATTTTTGTTTTATACCTAATATTAGCAAATCAATACATAAAGTTGACAAGGACAGCCTTCTGTAGTTTTTAATAAATCCTGAAATAACCTAAAAATGATACATGATTATACGATTCCCTGAGACAGCCAGCTATTCTCACATCTTACAGCTCATTACCACAGTAGTGTTCACTAAAATCACACAGAGCCAGGCCTTCTGACTCCTGTGTTTATGTTTGTTTCCAGTAGAGAGAAAGAGAAGACCCTATCTCTTCTCTGATTGGTGTAAAGTTGGGAAGGCTGATCCATTATTGTAGAGGGGTTATAATGTTTTAACAGAGAAATGTTTCACTTGTGTAATTAAGTGTGGGTGTTTTTTTGAAAGGAGAATGGTTTGTGCTCATGAATGAAACTACTATTTGCAGTAGTTGAGATTAAAATAGATTGTTGTGTGAAAGATGGGTCAGGGTCATCTGACAATTAGTTTGTCTTCCAATAATTTGCAATTATTTTTTGGCCCTGTATTTACCTGTGAATTGACTTTTGCTTTAGTAAAGATATATGAGGGACTAGAATGTCACTCTAGTCCCATCCTTTGGAAAAAATACACCAAAGGTGTATTCCCCATCTCGGAAACTACCTCAAGACACCATTTATGTGTTTGTTTGTATTCTCATTATTATAATTCTTTTAGGCCTTCATATGGACCCAGGTAAAAGGAAGAGGTAACTTTGGATACAAAAAAATCCAATAAAACAAGAGAAAAGTATACTTTAGTAGACCAAACATGGGGAAAAAGAAGGAATTTTGCAAGTCACCAAAAGCATTTGTCTTCACAGCATATAACTGTATCAGAGCTGACAGCATTATATGACTATTCTAACGGTTTATCTAAACTTAAAGCTCACATCTTCGACCAAAAATGGCTACCTAGTACCTACTTCTCCTTCTCGCATACTCAATGCCTTGCAATATGTTATACTTGACTACTCTGCATTATGAGCAAAGCTATCTACTGGTTCTTTCCAAATTTCTAGAATCCACAAGCAGGTAGCCCATTTCAACCCCACCATGTTAAGAGATGAGGTGAGAAAAATTTGGCGACAGCCTGGATGGTAAGAAATGATCTCAGATGCACATATTTCTGTTACACTTTACCTGGGTAATTTTTAACAGAAGCAAACCTTTTCAGGGCATACAGTACTGAAGAGTTTAAAATTTCATGATATATAATCATCTCCATGATTATAATATGCAAAAAAAAAAATAAATAAAAAAAAATAAAGAAAAAAAATTAAATGTACGATCAGGGGAAAAGACAATGCCACAACACTGTCCCTCAAAATATAAGAAAAGTATAAAAAAATTTAAATAAATGGGAGCCTTAAGCTCAAAATGTAAATGAAAGTTATGATCACTTGCAAACCAATGATTCATGATGTGAATATACTACACAGACAACACTTATCAAGCCAGAAGAGGAACGAGTAATGTAAGGGTGGGGTCCTTGGGCTGTTTACACTTCTTTTGTATCATGTTTGTATAAACAATTTTTCTGCTACCCTTGGAAGGTTTTAAATCTCATATCTTTGGTACGAGGAGTAAATGAATGAAATAAAATGACACTGTAATGACAAGCACTGGGCAATCATAAAACAGTGAAGAAAATCACCCTTCTACTCAGAAAGGTTTCATGGCATAAATCACTTAAAAACTGATGACACCAAACTTTTGCTGGTGAAAGTAATTAATATTCAAAAGGAGGGTATAAGATCCACCAAACCCATACACTTTGTTTTGTAATGTATCACATTGTTGTCTCCAGACATGCATATCATGCATGATATCATGTCACAAGGTTAGGGTTAGGGAGGAGACATGACATAAGGTTACGGCTAGATGTCTCATGAGTTCATATCATGCATGATATCATGTGTGAATTGGGTGTTAAGTCAACCCATGGAGTCTGAAAAAAGTTTACAAGTCACTTCACTCCAGAAATTTCAACAGTAGTACTATACCAGCTGATGTTATAAGACCTGGTGTAAATATTGTTATCATCTGTAGTGAATTGTTCAGACCTGACACTGATCAGGTGACCCAGTCAGGTGACCTTGGTTTACCATGGTCAATGACCAGATATGCAATAATTACACTGTTATCATTAATATGGCAAAAGTCATATTTTTGGAACTCCAAAGTGGGTCATTAACTTAAGTACAGATAACAGGAATAGCCACAACTAGTATAAAACTATGCAGACCAATTTGTGTTTGGTTGTAAACACTTAAATTTGAATAACAGAAGACCAATTGAAATTCCTTCCTCAAGTGATGTATGTAACTATCAAAATGTTTAAATTGTGTAATCACCTTTCCTTATGACCAGGTACAGAGTGAAACAATGGTCCACGCAAGTAGCAGACCTGGATAAGAGGTGACCTTTACATTAAAGGTGGATTGAGAGACCTTTGGGATGGAATGATACAATTACAAAGATAACCCTGTTCCAAAGTTTCCCCTTGGTTACACAGGCACTTCTATTATGTTTTTAGGTCAGGGTTTCCATGCCAACCAAAAAAGCAGCCCACAATAACTTGAAAAGCACAATGCAATTCTTCCAAGTAAATGTCCTTGGATCAATTTTTCACCTTTGAACTTTATGTTCTTCATACATTTCAAAATGCTGTGGGTGAGGGATAGTAAATTGCATACTACATAGGGAAGATTCTCAGGTTTTACTTCCATACTTGGAAACTGCAACACTCACAGATTGCCTCAAATAGTATTTAAAGAAAACCAACATGTAGGACCAATCCTGGTCCCCTCAATGTCACTTTGAGGGGAGGGTCATATCGATGGGCCTCTATAGCCACTTAGTGACCCCTGAAAGCTCCAGGTTCCCTGTTCCACTTGCATAAATAGAGATTTTTATGTCTTGCTTCCCTTATTCAGACACAGGCCTAAGCAGAACACCCTCAGCCTGCCATCTTATGTATGCCCTATATCAGCACATGGGCTTTGGCCAGACTTCAGCAAAGGGAGTTCACATTGGCGGGGCAAAGTAGGAGGTAGGGTGTACCCCTTTGTTAAATCCTTGCTACCTCTGACCTCTCTCCAAAAAATGGTAATAAAGTTTGACTCATATTGTACTGGGCACACCAACTACCCAGCAGTAAAGGCTATCACACTGGACATGAGTTCTGGCACTAGATCTCAGAATTTTTGGGGGAAATTTCCCCCTTCCAAACTATTTTGAGGGAGATTTTGGTTCAAAGGGGGGGGGGGGAAAGAGGGGAACCTTGTTAATTTGCAATATCAAAAAGCCAACTTTCAGGTTTTCCTTACAGATGTGGGAAATTTCAAAACTTGCAGATTGCTGAGAAAATTCCAGTATTGCTGATTAATACAAATACTGTGGGACATACTGGCTTTCTAATTTAACAAAAGAAAAAAAAGAACATAAATATATAAACATGGATAAGGGTGAGGATGTATGGGTAGGGTTTAGGGTGGGCCTTCAGCCGTGCAGGGCTAAACATCACTTGGAGAAGGTAGAACACTGTATTAGTATATTCTATGTGGATGTTACATAAAACAAAGGGTTAACACACCTTGGTAAATGTTTTCCCCTTTGAAATCTTATGTAAAAGTCACGCAAATCAATCCTTTACAATTAAAACTGTGTAGTCTATCTATAGCAAGTATTATCACCAGGTCTGTTACAACTCCCTGATATTGCTGGTATATTCCATTGACCAGTAGACTTTACACCAAGCTTTGTAAAAGTACACCTTACTAAATGAGGTCCTGAGAGTCTGTTGTGTAAATTGTGGCATAAAAGGTCTGGTTTGAACTTAAAGGGGAAAATGAAGTCTCCCTAGTTGGAGTTTTCTGATCCCTCACTCCCTTACAACCTAAGAAAAGGGTATCTGCAAAACTTTGTTAAGTTGGACAAATTGCGTAAGTTACTTGCTTGTATCTACACAGCCTGCAAGAAACATGACAGAATTGTAACACTTGAATAAATAAACAGTACTGAGGTATTAAAGGAGGGGGAAGTGTTGTGTAACAATAGGTTACATTGAAATTTTGAATAATCAATGATGCTAAGTTGCTCTAAAGGCCAAGAGTGGCCTGAGCACAACTCTATTTGGGGGAGGGGTAGGTTGTCTATCCCTCTCTGTCCCCATCTTTAGTTTAACTAGCCTGTCACAATGACATTCCAAACTGCACATTGACTGGTTTTACTATTATATGCAGGGTTATGTATGTATATGTAGGTGAAGGCACCTCAGCCTCCCCAGGTATTGTGATGTCTGTGGGTGCCTACTGGTGTACTTTTTATACTCAATGGTAGGCTAGCTACTGAGGTTATTGTGACATCATTAAAGGAGTTCTGACTCCTTCTGAGTCATGACTACCAAGGCCATGGATA
>WURT03271513.1:0-25548 GCA_009936505.3 Holothuria glaberrima
TTCCAACACCTTAAGATAGCATTTTACCAGTGACTGAAGGAAATGGGATAACATGGCATTATTGGGAATAAAACATGCATCATCGAAACCTCAATGCATTTTTGCATTCTGGTTAGCAGTACTACTTCTGCTTTGCAAGGCTTTTAGTTTTAAAGCCTTTATAGGTTTTCTTGATTTCAGAAAATATGCAGTGACGTTTGTAGACCTAGCAGCTGCAGTACATGCCTTAACTCACTTGTGATTTTTCAGTTGGGTTTTTAGTTCTTTAATTATTATGCCCTTCTCTCACTACGTCTTTGTAAGGTTAGGGGGTTTTGTGGAAGCAGATAAATGAATGGTAAAATTTGGTTCTTTGAGATCCCGTTTTTTAACAGACAAGAGAAATTGTGTGAGCTACACAGCAGTATTGCTGTTCTAGTTAGTTTTAGTCATCCTTAAGTCCCATTTACATGTAATTGCCTGCACTGTCTTGCAACGGGAAGGAAGAAGGATTGAGTCAATAAGGCATTGGCGCCCTCTGTGTGAATACTCTTTGCTAGATAGCATGTACTACTGTAATTGCAAGCTATCTGGGAAGTATGTGTAAATAGAAGGCAAGTATGGGAGCTCAATTAAATCTGTAAGTTGGTTGAGAAAGGGCTTAAAACATATGATAGCTGAGAGTCAGTACAGATAAGATTTGGCAGAGAACGAGATTTAGTACTAAGTTTGACTTCCACGTCAACCAACTTGCCTTGATGCTTGATATTGTCCAGTCATGGCCTTAACTTTATTTTTCAATACCTTGCTGTGAAGTCTAGACAGGGTTTTCTTTCCTCTTTGGTTTCGTGAATTTTGAATCATCCCCTAGTCTTATCAGTATTTGAAACCTTTTATGTTCCACTCTTAAAATGAAACTGATAGTGTGTTCTCTTTAACAGAGCAAATGTTGCCATAGGTAGTTTAAACACCAGCCTACAGTATCCGTGGATGTCCATGTGAGACCATATCCAGCACTATTTAGCTTTGCTGTGATTTGTTTACTGACTAGTAGCAATTTCAAGGCAAACCCTTTTCTTCATAACCAGTAACTTTACCTTTGAATACAAATATGGTTATTCTTGTATATGAGGCAGAGAAAGACTGTGACAAATGATTAATGTCCAGGTCTGTATTGTATTTGAATGAAAAAGTTACATATGTGATCCATTTCTGGTAATTTTGTAGCAAATTTGTTCTCCTCAAGTTCATATTATTTCCAAATGTGTCAGGATTAGATTGCAATGTTGACTGTATCAAGGGAATATGGGTGGATGTAATTTCTGAGAGGAAGTCCTAAATTTGCTTTTTAATTCAAGAAAACCTGGGTGAAAAACCTCTTTAGGTAAGTCCATCCATCAAAAACCTATCGGAATTCTATCCACAGATTTTCCCATCTCTCACTTGTAACACGATTCAAACGCCTTGTTTTCCAATTTGAGATTCTTAAACTAGCCTTAATCAAATTCTAATCGGCTTTTCAAGAAATCTTATAGGAAAATCAATGAGACGGCACCAGGTGGATAGAAAGGAGCAAAATTCCGTTGATCTTAGATTGCGGCTCTCGGAGCCAATTTTGAGGATTCCGCCGAGAATTGAAAAACCTAAGCCTGCCACGTTTTGCTGGAGCCGGTACGAGCAAGAGTTTGATGAGAACATTAGCACGGAGCTTGGGGCCAATTTAGCAGAAATGTTGATGCTGGAAATATAAATATGCAAAATTGAATGCAGTCATGCTGACAAGGATCTCATATTCTTGCTGTTACTGATTTGTGCTCAAGGACATTCTTTGCCTAAAGAGGCAAGATTTTTGTAAAGAATACAAATATGTTTTTATTCTTCCGCTTTGTATCAGCTCGGTTAAGATACTGATCGTTCTGAGAGTGTGAAGACCGCTCTTGTGATCCTTTTGAGACTCTCGGGAGGTATAGTGTGAGAATGGCAGAACTGCTGAGGAAACTCTACATTTTCTTGCTGTCAGTTTAAAACTTTTTTGCCAAGGGCACTTTTTGGTATCTTAGCTGTAATCTTATTGCTGTGTAGCTGAAAAAATACGTTCTCCACAATTATAGACTTGAATGATAAAACTGTCTTTAAATTTCTGTAGAAGATGGTGCTATACTGTACTTGATAATTACAGATTGGTGGGATTAGATGATTGGACTGTTTCTTGGAATTATGGTACAAATTTGCTTATCTATAAAGGGAGTAATTGTCTTTGAAATGATAGACATGTATGAAAAATGTTGGAAAAAACTGAGGACTTCTAAAAAAGAAGCACCATTATGTCTGTTCTACTGAGTAATAAAGTAATAAAGTAATTGATAGGAAAAGATCAAGACAAGACATGAGTATATGTAAGTGTACAGTAAGATAGCACAGTGCTTTCCATTATGAAGGCTGGTTTGGGACAATTGAATGCAAACAATACAGACTTTGTATTTAGAATGGGACTAATGAGTCTGTTTTGCACCTCCTCATATTTTCATGTTACTCTCCTAAATTGCCTGCAATTTTTATATGGCAAGGTCAAGATGAATAGGAAGATATTTCACTTCTGTAGTAGCATAGCTTCTTTTATAACAGGGTGGCACCAGTGAGAAGGGGAGAGCAGGTGGCAGGGCAGAAAGGCTGCCCCCTTCCCTTGTGGGTGAAATTTTCCAGTTTTTTCGGGTAGGTCTAAATTGGTGGGATAAAATGTGTAAATCCAGTGACCTTCGGCTGCCCGGACGATCTGCTTGCTTTTGCTCATAGGAAGGGTAGAGTCAATAAAGACCCCAAATTTTACTTAAAAAACCCCCTAAATTTTACAAACTTTCTTCCATTTCCCAATTTTTCAAACTTTTTCAATATATCTTCCAAATTTTTTTTAAAGAGGTGATAAATTCTTTGGCGCGCTTTGCAAATTTTACGTCCTGCATCCTTTGGCGACTCAAACCCTTTGTCTGGGTCTCAGGCTGCTGGCCCCCCATTGGAGAGCTTGGCTACCCTGTCGGACAAATCCTAGCCAAACCCAGTTTATAAAGGGAATGAGCAGTCACTCAAAGTTTATTTGCAAAAAACAGCTTATTCTTCCAGATCTTCTCTCATTTCCTGTATCAAACATTAGAGGTAAGAAGTTTTTCAGCTTGAATTAACTTGTAGTACTTCACATAATTTACTTGCCTATAAAATGAATACCTCTAATTTTTGTGGGCTTTGAAGATGAATAAAGATTTATAATCTTATTTGAGTGTTATTTCAAAATATGCAAGTTGAGGTTTCCAATTGTCACACTGCCAGTCACGGGACATATGCACATTGGCATATAATTTTTTTTTTTTTTTTTCCGGGGGTGTGAAAGGGGTGTGGAAGGAGTGTGCAAGGGGTATGATGGTGGGGGTTACTAGGGGCACTGGATAGGAACTAAACTCCTTTCCATTTTGGCAGTTACTTAAACAATTGGGAGCTTCTTCTGTCATTTAATTCCTTGAAGAAATGTCCATGTGAAATAAAGAGCTCAAAAGATGGAAACAACATCTTCATACTGAAACTTACTTCAGATTTCAGTCTGATGTCAGAGTCTGATGTTGAAAAAAATTCTCCTATAAAGGAGATGCTAGTTCCATACATGATTCTGTACAGTTGGTCTATAATACCCAATCCAGGCCCCATGTCTAATGTGATCACTTTAAATTCTTGTGAATTGTGCTCTTCTCAAGTAAATGTCTTCCTGGTGAGTATTAAACGTGGATATTTTCTGTTTATGCTCATCCCATTTCTTTTTAAGTTGGGGCCAGGTTTAAGCTACATTATCACAATACATTTTGTTTAGAAGGATAGTATGACGTATAAAATCAGTAATGTTACCCCTATTTTTGCAATTTCCATTTAATCATTAAAATTCATAGCATGGCCTGAATTTGAGGAGATGTGCAACAGCTAATTTGGAGATTCATCCTTTTTATGTCAAACATTGTAAAATTAACCCTGTTTATGGCCTTACTTATACATAGACTGGTTATGAAACTGTACATTAACCTAACCTCACTAGCATACATCTCTCTTTTTTCTGGTAAGTAAAGTCGAATCAACAAGCATGCACTCGATCAAATTGCACCTTGTCGCCTGTTGTCAGTCTTTACTCGTGAGCTTGCTGCATGGTGATCTGTGCTGCTCGTGTCCAGATGAGAAACAGGTCATCAAGCTTCCTTCCACTGTGATAACAGACAAGAGTAAGGAATGGGACCTACAGAGAATATCTTTTGCGAGTTTCACATTTTGAGTTCTTTCTGCTCGACTTGTTTCAATGTTGAGGGTGTTGGACTGCTTGACCTAGTTTGAGAAGCATCTATCGTACAGGTAATGTGCAGAAAAGTTTACTCAGAGAGACATAGTTGTCAAGAGTTTTCAGAGTGGACGCTTTTTTTTTTGGCATGACTAGAGCAAAGAAAGTTGTCCTGCCTTTGCAAACTATTTTCTTACCTTGAAATGAATCTTCCATGGTTGTTGTCTATTTTCTCCAAGAGTAAACTGCTGTAAAATCAGATAATAGAGTTTACACAGTGGAAAGTAGTACTTGATCATTGCTTCACAATAAAGGCTTTAAAGAGATAAAAATTTTATTTTCAGTCAATGTAAACCTATTGAAATGCCAGGAAACACTGATGAAATTATCACCAATGGCCTACAACATTGTAACATGATAATGATGATGATAAATGTAAGCAGGGATACAATAAAAAGGGACTGGGGAATTAATCACTATACCCATTGGGTGGGTACACGGGTATAGAATATTACAGTGACCAGAATAAAAGCTAATTTCTAATGTGAACATTGACTTCATAACTAAGGCTTGATATGCACACCTGTATACAATATGGAGAGGAAGTGATCATTTCCAAGAGACTCAGATTGTCTCAATTTTTTTTTCGTTTGTCTCAACATAAAATTATACAATAAAAGAAATGATAAAGGAAATATTCAGTTAGAAAAATAGAATACTCTATAAGGTCTCGTGACTTTCTCAGAATGACTTTTGGGACTTTTTCTGACACTAAATGCGAGCCAAACTTGAAGCTGTTGACACATAGCTTGCACATTTCATCCAATGAAAAAGCCCCATTGTTTTACAAAAGATGTGACCAATTAAACTGACTCAAATTTTGGGTCACATACCATCATGCAGAGTCCACAGGAGGATATAATTCCACTGCACGAAAAGATGTTGGAGGAACTTCGAAATGATTTATTTGTGAGATTATTTTATTCTCTTCATCATTTTCATTTAACAGAAATTTAAGCAAATACAGTTCAAATAACAAGGGAAATGATACATTAGGAATATATTTATGTAATTATATTTTATTTTATTATTTATATTTATATTTTCCTATGCAACTTTTTTTAGGACACGGGTTGTATGTTTGGAATTTGGCATAGAATATCGGGTGGAAACCTAGTAATGAAGATGATAATGACTGAGTTGTTCCAAAAACAACTATATTTTCAACCATAAGGGTGTAAAAGTCTAGGAAAGGATTTTTGTCCTTTCTCCCTCTTAACCCACTTACCAATCCCAGGGTGCCTGCTGTAGCTAGATTCTAGAAGTTTGATTAGTTGTAACCTCTACTGTGTAACACTTAGTGATTCTTCTCTATTGTCCTTTACACATCTCATAGGGCATCATTGCTCTATGAATACTATCTCTAAGGTACACCCTCGTAGTACCATTATTTTTAAACACCTATCTTCAGAATTTTGATACTTCAAACAAATTCGCAGAATTATAAAACTCTTCTGTACATCTTGCCATTATTTCTTAAGTTACTGGTAATCCCTTTCGTGTTCGTAAGACATAACGAGTGGAGGGGGAGCACACTCTTCTAGTTACTTGTAACTCTTGGTTTGCAGTGTTCTGCATGACTGGCTCTGTGTGTCAAACTAATTATTCCAGTACCTGTACAAATTAGCTCATGACAATTTGCAAGGGGTGTAGTAGGTCTAAATTTGGTGATGGTCTTCCTACCTTCAAATTGATTAGAGTCTTCCCTTGGTGTATCCTGAGGGGTCGTCGATGGCTGGAGACAAAATGGGGTGGCTTTGCATAATTGTTTGTAGAAGTGGGACGCTCACTTTGTGCTCTGCCATGGAGATCTCCTGAGAGCCTGCCATGAACGACCGCTCATTAAAGTTTTTTTATTGCAAAGAAAGCACTATGGTTAATTCAGGAGAAATGAATGAAGGTGAGGGAAATATTGGCCAAAAATAGGTTGAGATGAAAGCCTTGCATGCAGGTAACTAGATCAATGGAATTACGCTGAAGGCAAGAAATCTGGTGGCTGATGCGACTGCTTGGCGCTCACCACTAGTATCGCTTAGGGCTTTATTGGCGGCGTCATCTTCATTTATGTTCGTCCCTTTGTTTTTATGAAACAAGTGAATTCTTGGCAATATACAGCAGGCTGATCTCCTCTAATGGCATTTCTCACTTCTCGCTATTTCAAATGTCCATGCATGTGAAAAAAACAAACATTGTAAAGCCTTTATGATCACAAGGGGGTGACGGAGGGATTTTCTGTGACATTCATAGGGAGAAAAGAGACTGAAAAACATGATTTAATTTGATGACTTTTTGTTTTATTTGTTACATAGTATTCCTTTGGGAGTTAACTTGGCTCTGTTCTTTTGAGGATGTTCATTTATACTCATTGGTTTTTAGACTTAATTTGCAATACCTGGAGTTAGTAAGTTAGGTGAGATTTAACGACACACCAACGCAAATGTGTTATATAGTGTCAACTAAATAAAAAGGTAAAGTTCAAATACAATTTCAAATACGTTTGAAGTTCAAGTTCGGTTTCAAATACAGTCAAATACGGTGAAAGTCCTTCCCTTTAGTCGCCTCTTATGACAGGCAGGGAATACCGTGGGCATATTCTACAACCCCCAGCCCACAGGGGGCTGCAATGCTGGAAGAAATTTCAATTGTTTCTACTTTTGGTAAGGGTAGACCTTCTGTACTAGTGTTTTTGACATTTTAATTTGCAGTACAGTATACATGTAGTTTTGCTGTTTGATAATGACACCTGGTGCAGTATCAAGAGTACTATCTCACCCATAATATAAAGTAAATTGCTTGCTATCTTGTCATTGCCCATATGCTCATCATTCATTTCCTTTTTTTTCTAGCCTCCTTTGCCCCTTTCCTCTGCCCCAGCATTAACTAGGTTTATTTTACTCCTATCTTAAGTCCATGGACACCCCCCCCCCACATCCCTACTTCCTGATCCCTATCTTCCCCACCCTTACTTTTCTGGTATCTGGTGTATACTATGTTTGCCTTTGATACCCATATTGTACCTTTGCATTGATGAAACAGTTTCCCCTTCCCAGTCATCTAGTCCATCCCCCATCAATAACCATTGTTCTATTTATCAGATTTTGGGCTCTATACCTCTTGAAAAGGAATGTGGTAGAATGTTCTCAATCTAAGTAATATTTCTCTGGATCTAAGCAGAGTATGTGCTAGGTATGACTTGGTTGAGAGCTGCTAATGGGTGCATCTTACCAGTGCTGTATGTCCTGCAGAGAAGACATGTTTATCCTGTCACTCATGGCAGTGGGAGCATTTGTTAACAAACCAAAAAAAATTGGAGGAGTGGTAAATTCAAGGACTCTTGCAGAAATTATCCCACCAGAGATATAGAACTGCTCTCTGTCTGAATTGAAATCAGTAAGTTATGTTTGAGATAGTAGGTGCAAGGATACAGGCCAATGACCACAACAAATGACCTACTTAATATGACTAGCTATCATGAAGAGGTAATTGAAGGCCTGTCAGCCTAATGATAACTGAATTCATGAGTGGGTACTTATTGGAAAAAACCAAAATATTTGTACAACTGAACAGCCAGTAATTGTCGGCAAAGCTGCATGGTTACTAAGCTACACTTCACAAAGTTGTCTAAGCCTCATTGCAGGGTATATTCTTACTTACGCATCCAGGAACTGTGTGTGCATAAATAGTGAATTTGTTTAAAAAGTGCATGTTTCAGGGTGAGGGATGTTTCATGCCACTGACAAAAAAAAATTAAAATAATTAAAATAAAAAATAAAATAAAACAAAACAAAATAAAATAAAATAAAACAGAGGGAAAAAACATGAAACATATTTCTTGTTAAGCTCGTAATCTTCCTGCAAGGACGTTGTTAAATCTTGGTTCAGTGAAGGGGTAGGTTTGGAGATGGTGGGGGGAAGGAAGGAGTAGTTTAGAAGTTTTTATGCTTGTCCTACAAAGTAATTTCAAAAGGAAACCAAAAGTAAATGTTATGCTAACTTGGGTCTTTTCCTTGCTAACTGACCTCTGCATACCTTGATCAGAATGTGACATTTGGTCTTGGCTATTGTCAATGAAATTTTGGTAAAGTATTTATATACCACTCCTTGTATTAACACTTTAAAATCAAGTACAAGATAGGTCACTTTAACCCTCCTTTAACTTTTTTAGACCTCACATGCTTGGGTAAAAATGAAAATTGTTATTAATGATTATTGCAACATTCAGGATCAAAGTATCAGTAAAAGGAATAACAACAGCTAAGTTTTAGATTCACGACCAGGCCTTTCCATTAATAGTGAAGTTGCTTGGGTATAGCCTACCTGTACAGTTTTTGCAGACATTGTAGTTCCCTGACGGAAAGCTAGAGATCCGTGATTTTCAGGTTTAATTATTGAGCATTTTATGATTTTGTTTTCTGCATTTTATTGGTTGAAAGTGTCGTGCTGGTTCTTATCAGGTTTAAAGTTAAAATTGATTGACCTCTTAGAAACTTACAATCCATGTAATTTGTAAGGTTGTAAAGTAGGTGTAATTAATGAGTGGATGTGACCAGTTGTTGTCAAATCATAAATGAAGGATGCACTCCTTACTTTTAATTTATATCACTTCCTGACAGTAAGAGGTTTGTCAGAACTTGTAGTTGGATGTTTTTCATTCTGCAACCAATCTTCCTTCATTTCCTTCAGTTTCTGTACTCTTAATAGCCGCCTTTGATCAGACAACCTGAAGACATCAGAACGTAACCATTCGGCAAAGTGCCGCCCAAACCAATATCATCTCTTTGATTTTAGCATTTCCTAATGGTTGTGGAAGAGTTGTTAATAAACCTTCAACAGGATTAGCATTCCTCTAAAACTGACTCTTCCAGTTCCCACCGATAGGTCAATTTTATGGTATTGAAGTTTTATCAATATAGGCGTTAATATTCACAACTATCAGGGATGATTTATTAATAATCTGTGAATCAGATGGCATGCTTGCCCGATCAAGTTAAATTGTGCCAGTGTTGCTGGCACGTGCTCGCAGTTATTGGCTTGTATTATTAGTTTATCTAAAGAGTCTCATTTTCTGCCTCGCCCATCGCAGCGGCACAAATCTGTAGCTTTAAGGAAAAGATATTGACAAGCAAAACAAATCGGCGCCGTTCAGGACAAGGAAGTCTTGTGTTGGTCCATGGTCTGGTCTGCTTGTCTTGTCCAGAAAATTAGACAAACTGGTCAACAAATTTACAAGGATAAGGAAAGATATGTATGGCTTGACCAGTGTGGACCAGTTTCAATAGGCTGGAGGAAAAGTGCAAGTTTGGGTCATCAGACTGCAAGGTGATATATAGAGATTGATTTAAGTATTATCCTCCCCTCTACCACGCATGCACACTGTGTGATTCCCCCCCCCCCCCCTTTCATTTACTTGCTATAGTGATGTGGGATCTTTTGTGATCAATTAGAGCTGCTTTCACAGATATCAGAGTGAAATAAATTAGAAGGCACACCAAATCAGCATAGAAAGTTGAGTCCATTTCACTCCTGACATTCCTCCTCCTGGCTTAATGCAACCCCCCTCTCCTTGCGGTTATCACCTGGTGAGAATAGCTTTGTTGACAGGCGCCCTCTTACTACTTCTTGCCTGCTGGCAAAGGTAATAATACATGGTTTGTCACCTTTGTTTTCAATTTGAAAAATTCTGCCTCAGTCCTTCAAGGATGCAATTTTTCTTCAGCATTGAAGTGGTGGATGCTCACATAGGCATTTGAGATGAGTTTCAAGAAGTATTCTTCTTTTTGAGTATTTTTTGTGTCAGCTTGTTGAGTTTTGTACTTACACACTTCTTGGTCCAGACATCTTTGTTGGTCATTTTGTCTGAGGATATTTGCTGCAATGTTAAAGTCATCTTGGAGTGTCATGTATTTAGCATAAACTGATAATCAGCCAAGCTATGATTTTACATTCTCACATTATTTTTAAACTAATAACTTTTCTCTTTTCTAGTAGAGAGAAAGCCTCTATATATCCTTGAACTTAAGAATCATTTTACCCTAAAAACTTACATTGTGGGGGGAATTATTCCCAGCTGTTTTGAAGGTTGTTCTTTTTACAATGAAAACTGTCAAAGCTTGGCTAGTTTCTGAGGATGGGGCAGGACAGACTTGGTGGGAAATTGATCTTATCTTGAGAATTTCACTGTACTTTGCTAGGTAATTTCATTACATCCACACAGCAAGAAACAGAGCTACAGAAAATCAGTCAAATTTAAATTTTTTAGATTTTTTCCCTCTTTTCTCCAACCTGTAAAATAAATTTCCCAACTTAATTATAACTGTGGGAAGTTACCTCCCCACACCAACAGTGCGCATTATTGCGTTAAAAACATCACGTAGGAAAGTTTTATTTGGTAACGACCCTAATGATATATTCCTCGCGTGTCAACTCATGCCGATCAAGTTCTGACATAGCTGTGGCGCCGTGATTTATTCTCTGAGCCGCCAAAACTCCTTCTTTCCATGATTTAATTAGGAAAATTGAGACCTAGTAAGGCTATGGACCTCCATTGCCATCATGAACCTACTGTCTCCATCATCATGTGAAGCTCTTTTTCAAAGGTTACCAAAACATGACAACCCGCTACCAGAGAAATTCTTGTTCAGTGTTAAAAGCTTGGGGGTATGATTAGACCCACACCATGCAAAAACCTTCCTTAATACGACCCTCAGAAGTTTGCCTCATTCCGTCATTTTTAAAAGGGATATAGCCCCTATTCAATGAGATTTTGACACCTTCAGGGGCAAAACGTCTCTCCAACTTTTTTTGATTTCTACAGCCTGGCAAGAAAGGGTCAATTTTTTGCACCCAGCCAGGCAGAATTAATTTGTGGCTTGTAGGTTTTTTACTCGTTAGGTAGATATTTCCACGAGGACAATACCCTAGTCTTGAGACTTTACAAAGGCATCTGTCAAGCTTGATTATCCACTTAAAAAATTTTAGTGGACGCACTTCCCCTGTATTTCAATACAAACTTGACCACAATGATAATGATTATAACTTGAAGGTAGCAAACGCAGAGGAACATTGGGTCTCTGAGCTTCCTGAGTGTGTTAGCATCACTGAAGTCACCGAATCAATTTTAAGTGAGTGACGCAGATTGTAGAATTAATGAGACACTAATGCGATTGGAAATGGACGTAAGAGGTTTAAAATTAGGAGTGGCAGTACTGAAGGAATATCGTCCAACTATTGAAAAGATTGTAGATAGAGTAAGGGCAGATTCTTGTATCATGGCTATGAGTGAATTCTTTTGTCTTAGTCTTTCTTTTATTGTAATGGCATGAGTTTGGCTCTTTGTTGCAAGCAGGCTGACTTTTCTTCACCTGTGTGTGCAGTGGAAGGGATTGTATTGCTGGATGAAGTATGCAAATTAATTTTATTGAGAAGCTCAATCAGCATGAAGTAGTGAGACAAATGTTGGTGTAATGCTGCTCTGTAGTTAAAAATGTTTTGGAATTTTAAAAAAATGACTTGTGACAGCTTCAAACTGGCTTTTCAGAAGATTCATTGAATCAGTTTTATCATTGAGGTAACTACCTTTGTTGTAGCACTTCCATGGTTTTATGTGTTTTTGTTTGGAAGAATGGGAGAGGAGTCATGCATTTATTTGTGTGTGTGTGTTTTTTTTGGGGGGGGAGGGGTAGAATGAGGGTTGGAAGAGTGCTCGAGACAGAAAAAATGAATATCCCAAATGTGCATCCTCCATCTTCATATAAAGGTGCAAGGTTTACTTAATATACAACGTGGACATAGGGATGGGGAGGATGATGTGGCGGTGGGGACATGAAATCATTTCCTCAGATGTCTAGAAATCTACATAGTTGTAAAGCTACATCCTATAATATATTGGAGAGGTTGTTAGGACCCTAGTAGGTGTATGTCTCCTTCATCATTTCTGATTTGAACTTAGGAAAAACACTCTGCTTCAAGTAGGACTTTGATAGAACTTCATTGCAAAATAAATCTCCTTGAGTTAAGTCATGTCCTTTTCATGGTTTTAAGTGAAATAACGATCGTGGAAATTTATGAGAAAGCTTTTTTTTTTTAAAAATCCACTGATCAATTTATATCCTTCACCATGCGTATCTTAAGTTGCATGTACAGCTCCCTTTACTGAACAAGAAGTACATTGCTTGACTTTCTAAATTTTACTATATTTTGGGCTTATGGTAGTTTGGAATATTTTAAGACTAGGACTTAGGACAGAATTTGCATTTGCACTTTCTGATCAAAGGAAAATTGTTCCTTAGCTTTAGGGCATTTCTTTGGAAAATATGTTCTCAGGATATTTAAAAAAACAAATAGGCTCAATGAATAGTACCTTGCAGGTGTTTTGGGAATTGATCCTCTTTGAAGTCAGATTTATTGAAAAATTTTTGAGATTGAAAGTTCTCTTTGTGCTGTTTTAAGGGAATACCCATAAACCCAGCCTAATTTGAAATCATCAGCTAAATACTAGGAGCCTCTACTTATTCCATTTTCAAGCATAGCCTGCCTACATTGTTTGAAAACAAAATAGTTGCATTGAAGGAAAACTGTAGACTTATCCTACATTCTGTAGGTAATATAATACATAATCAAAAAAAAAAAAGGAAAAAGAAAAAGAAACATGAGCAAGGAAACTGGGCTGTGTTCAAAGTTGGGGCACTGCATAAGAAATTGTGTCTGAAGTATCTGTATTACTTTTTTGCATGGCATTCAAGGTTTGTACATCAGCCATATGGCAACTTATTGTAACATCTAGTTTGCAGATTACCACCCCTCCCTCACCCCCAACTGTGTACTGATGTCAGCCATAATGTAGGCACTGTGACCACCCTCCATGTAAAATGCCCACGCACACATGTTTGTTGGGCTCCTTTTGTGAGTACCGAAAGCTTTTGGTATTTTAAAATACAATTAATAAACAGGTATTATAGCTATAGTTCATAAGTTCAGTTTAATTGTGGGAATGAAAGAAATTCAGGGCAGTATAAAATGATGAATCTCTGGCATGTTAATATATATGTGGAGTATTAAAGCCACAGTGGCAGTAACCTGAAGAACTTTCCATAAGCACCTAGTGGTAGTGGTTTTATCAAAACTGTGATGTCAATCCCTGTGGTACTTCATTAAAGGGAATAAGCTGTCATACGAATCCTTTTTTTGAAACCGTAGGTGTATCTTTCAAACATCCCTTGTCTCATTACCCTTATATAGGGCACAGTGATTGTTTCAGAACATTAATATTTCATATTAAAAGTAAACCAAGGAGTAATTCTAATTGATTTAAACAATTTAGGGACAAAATTTTGTCACATGATTAGAAACAGAAATATGAATTAGGATTCTGTTATACTAATTCAAATTGGGATGGCCATATATGCCTTTCAAAGGGGCTATTGCATCACTTCAAACTTATCTAGGAATATGATCATATCTCACTGTGATATCTCACAATATATCTCACAATATATCTCATATCAAGTGATGACACTTTAATTCAAAGAGTAGCTAATTCACTCTGGTTGGACAATAATGACTAGTACAGTCAGTCCTGTACCCAGTTGAGATCACACAGAGTACTGTGTGGATGTGGCCTTGAGCAATTTAAAGTCAGTACAAGCTACTGTGACTTTGTCTGGGAGCTTCTTTGTTAAACTGGAGGAAGGGTTAGAAATAAACTTAGTGGGGAGGAATTTTTATTTTCTGAGGCAAGACTTAGAACATTTAAGCTTGCACATTTGATCATAACTTCACCATTTTCGTATATCAAATTTTAATTTCTTAAAAAAAAAACTAACACTAGAGCTTATTTTTCTTTTTGAAAAATTACTTTCTTGACCACGTATCAAGTATAGGCAACCAGGGTAACACATCTTTACTAATCATAAGTCTACATATATGGAACATTGATGAATGGAAGCCTCTTACATTAATGCAATGAGTATGATACCATGCAAACATGCTGCAGGAATTATAGGTCACACCAGACTCGGGACAGGTTAAGGAAAAACCTGTCTTGAATTAGTGTGGGGCGTGAAGGTGTGAAAAGTCCTGGAGCAAAAAGGGGAAACAATTATTCACCTCACCTAACAAGCTGCACTGAGTCTGTATCTGTGCTTGACTTTGGTCAAATTCTGGTATAACGACCCTGAGAAGAAAATCACTGATATGGCTTGGAGCTCAAATTAGAACAGAGTTGGGTTGAAGTAGGATAATTAGTGAGAGCACTTACCTAATTTGAAGCAATTCCGAGGAGGTTTGAAGGTACATAAGGGAATGGGTTGCAGTTAATGTCAGAGTTTCTTGAAATTGGAGGTATAATTTTTGAGGAAAGAAGAGGTATTAGTTACAGTTGTACCAAAGTGGAACACCCAGAAATGAAGCCATACTTTAAGGAAATAGAAAACCACCTGTTTGACAATAAATAACTGAAGTATTGTAACATGGTAAACAGAAGAATTACTGGCAATTTTCTTGAAACGAACTTGAGACAGTCACTTAATCTGAAAATATTCATTTGCTGTTTTAAAATACTGCATACATTTAAAGTCAAAATAGTTTGTTTCTCAATTGGGATGGAAAATCACTTTTGACTTTGTAAATGTACTGTATAGATTTTGTTTGTAGGAATAGCCCAGCAGTGTGTTTTCGTTACACATTAAGAAATTCAAGTGAGAGATATGTCCAATATTTGTCAAAAATCCTTTATAGTCATTCTTAGTATTATAGAAAGGGGTAACTGTAATGGAAAGTGGACATACTTGCTCGTTTTGGCATTCGTGCAGCACAAGTTCACAAAAATGATTGTGATGTGTTCAACCCAACTCAAGCCCTATCCTCACAGCTCCAGTCCCGCTATTTATGATTTTTGATGTACATAAATGTACAAAATTGTCCATTTACTGTGACTCGGTGGCAAGTTTCGACTGAAGTGTTAATTCTTGAAACTAGAAGTATTTGTAAGGATTCTATGAAACACTGTTTTGAAATTCTGAAAGAGTAGACAAGACTTGAAAGTGTGGGGGGGGGGGTGGGATGGCAAAGGAAAGGGTATGGAGGGAAAGGAAGGGATCAGGGGTAGGGAAGGGTTACAGAAGGAGGAGAAGGCATTTTTAAGTTTGTTTCTGTTCACCTTAGCATGGAAATGCTCATATAGTTTATGCTGTGTCATATCTTTGATGACCTTCTTTACTTTTAACACTATTAAGAATCTTTGTAATATCTGAGTCACATCAGGAAGTAGCTATGGTCCCTAACCATAAAGATTTGTACCAAAACTGTCTGCACCGGTGCCTTTGATCAAAGCCCAACTGCTTCTTAAGTTGAGGAATGCATTACCTGGGGGTACACCACTATCAACATAGAAGACGACCGTGACCTTTAACATAAGTGGTGGAGAGCTGTGTGCACTTGAACCAAAATGCTGTGTATATTATAGCCAGGTGCTAATTGGTAGCAAGCAAGGTAGGTTAAAATGGTGACTCTTCTGCCACTGCCAGGGGGAAGTCTCCAGGAGGCCAGAAAGGTATAATGTATGCACACTTCTTTGTAAAACAGCTAGAAGAATAACTTATTAGCAGGTTACCCAGTCAGCTTGTACAGGATGAGTTTGATATGTGTAGGTGATTTCATGGAGGTGGAAAGGCAGAATTAATATTGGAGTAAAACTATCAGCAGCTTGACCAGCTGCAAGTCATTAGGATAGGTGTATTGTAGGGAATGGGAGTAGGGCACATTAGTGTGGAGTTTATGTATCCGCCAATGAAATTGAAAGGAGGTAATGAAATACATGAGGTACATTCATTTTCTATGGAAAAGTTCCCTTGTACTCAGCACTGGCTAGATGATATTCTGTGCCAGAGAAGATTGTTGAACATCCTAGCTTCTGGGTGAATTTGTAGTATGCCCACTTTTCCTCAGTGCCAGTTTGTAAATCTCCCCTCCCTCCAAAAGGCAAAAAGTCACATCATGATGAAAAATCTCTGGGTATGTATACCAGAGGAGGTGTGTCTGTATGTGTATGGGGAGCTTTGTTGCAGTAAGTTCCATATATATTAATATTAAGAGAAATTGTCTGAACATGAGAATAGACATGCACCATTATATGGATGTACTTCTAGGTTGTAAAAATGTCAACATCAATGAAAGGAGGCATGCCCTCTGTGGGAGATATTTATACTGCAGCTGTCTCTTCCAGTAAGCTCTTAGTGCAAACATGGTAGACAGAACTACCTCCTCTCTGTCCATCTAAGGGTGATTTAATCCATCATCTTAGAAGTGTCCATATCAGTAAAACTCATTAGGCCATTTGCACCAGTTGAGTTGACTGACCGGTCAAAATAACTCGAGCAGTGTGTGATGTCCGTCATACTTTCAAAGAAACACCGATGTCTTTTTCGGAAGCTGAGACCATTCACCAATTTAATAAATTTAATAATATATTTCCTAGCTCTGAGCAATACTTATTTTTTATCAAACCAGTTTTGATGACAATTGGATGAGGGTCATCGGAGATTGTCTTTGTTATACCTCCCCCTCCCAACAAATAAATCTCACTTCCCTTGCTTTCTCATGCACACTCGGCATCCAACCGTCGAACTAAAGCTTGCTGTGATCTTTTAATTAATAACCATTGCAAGATGGTATCCCTAGACATTTCAAGTCCTGTTTTACCATTGGAGGAAAAATATCGTTAAATTCCAAACTAATTGGTCAGGAGCATCGGGGAGTGATTGCCCGACATGCATGGCTTAAACTAGTGATGAGGATTTGTCAAAAGGGAGCTGAATATCTCAGGCTGGAGTTAAAATGGGATCATTCCTGGGCAGATTTAGAAAATGAGTCACATGTTACGACTATTTCCCTGGTAGAAATCAGTTACACTTATATCGTTGGAGCTTTCATATAAAACCTAAGTATGAATGAAAAATGGTAAAAGAAAATCAGCTAATGCCACTTCCGTCTAAGTAGCTGGATATTAAGGGTTTTGTGTAGGACTTGTCCTGTAGTGACCTTGGAAACAGAACTGTATTTCATGCCAATAACTATAGTAGTTACTTCAGCTAATACAGTATTTTGATAATCAGCTGACTCTTTCAAAGACTCTTATTTCACATACAAGATAGACATAGGAAAAAGAAATTTATGAAAACTGTGATATTTACAGCAATCTAAAAGAAGATTTAGTTATGTGACTACTATGGTTTGATGTGAAAACCATCTAATGTGAAACAACTGAAAAAAAAAATTAAATGTATTTGAATATTTGCCGTTAAAGTGTTTTGTATGGAACAGGTACCCTTTTGAAGCTCATGTTTGTAAAAGTCTGGGCCCTAAATATTTAAGATCACATTCTGTGAGAAATGTGTTATCCCATGACACAACAGAAACTCAGCATGTGTTTCCATATTCTTTGGGGTACCCTTTAGGCTGTACTCTGCCCCTAGAGTGCTAAATGTAGGTCACTGGATGTGGTTCATTTAGTCACCTTGGTCTTCTCATTATGACCATGGTCTTTGTAATTGACCCGTCTTATCATATTGTTAAGTAATTTGTTTTGAAACTTTATGTAATTATCCAAGACTGTTGTTCAGTCATTGTCAAACCTGTTGAGAGGTTAATTAATAGAGTCATGCTAATGTGAGGTGTATTTGTTAGTGTACTGGGCATAATGAAGTGTCCATACAGTATAAATCTGCTGATGTTGTGGATCACTTTTCTGGCATGTGGGTAAGATTATGTGTAGCCAGTCAATAGACTTTATGCATTGATGTCACGTGAAATCATTTTGGAGGCAAAACAAAGAAGTACATATGAAACCCACGCAGTAGACTTTGAACGTTTGTTTAGTAGACTTTATGCACAAATCCAATTGGTTGACAAGTTGGCTGTCTGCCTTTGTTGGTATAGCTTGCAGTGATGTGCGCTTTCCTCCAAATGAGGGAGCACTTTCTGCTCTTTAATGTTGTATTCATAATGTCTGTAGAAGAGAATCTATTAAGCATTGCAGATATATATGATGTGAAGGTGTGAAGGTTGGTTGGTTGGTCGGTCATGTCCACTTTTTTTGTTTCTTCTTTGAATGTGGGAATAATTCGATCCTTTGGTTTATGCAATTCATTTCGGAATGTTTAAAAGTTATTGGGTAGTTGGCAGTGACTGTAGACTCATGGTACAAACCACTGAAAATTCACTTATGTAATAAATTCAGACTTCTTGTAAGTGCCAACTTAGTTTCTGCCGTTAAGTAGCATCTTGTCTGCTTTTTCTGTTATAAATTAAAGCTACAGCCACTGGCCAAAGCATGGGGCTATCAAGTTTGAGATATCAAGTAGGAGATAGAAGTACACTTTGAGTAACTTCAGCCATCACTTCAAAAATCATCATGAGAAAATCTGATCCTGCATTTCAAGATTTCATCAGTTTTGGCCTGAAGTGGAAGTGGCCTACTTTTTCCACTGTTTTTCATCATTTTTTTGAAGAATGTCTGTTAGACCCTTAATGCTTTTTCCTTAGGCAAGCTGGTTAAGCAGTTCTTGGCTGTTGCCAGAGGTTTAATTTTAATTTTCTTTGCCTTTAATTAAATGCTTGCTTATCTGCAGAATATTCCGTCTTTCGTTTTAGGCGATGAGAGGAAGATTATGAAGTCAAACATGCTGGAAATGATTGCCATGCAGTGTCAAGAAAAAAAAGTAGAAATCAACATTTTTTTTTTTTTTTTATTTTTTTGGTAAGACTCACTTCCCTTACCAAGGTTTTGTGTGTTAGTGCATGTGATTATCAAAGTTTGTCTGTCTGTGTGTGTATTTATCAGATCATGTGCAATTCAGTGGACTATTTGTGGTCACATTGAAAAGGAAGAATTAGAAGAGCAAGTTGGAGCCATGTAGCTATGAGGAGCAGATGTTTGTTAGGCCCTCCCAAGTTGTTTGTGTCCTAATAAAATGTATAAGAATTAAGGAAAAATAAATGTGTAAAACACATTTTGTGCACGTATGAAATCAAAAATATTTTCTGAAATTAAAGCAGTTGAAACAAAGAAAGATATAGCATCAGATTGCTTCCAAGAACACCTAACCATTCAAAAATTTTTCAAAGAGAAGGGGAAATGAAAACCATCCCCTGAGACCCCTCCCCAGGACAGCTCTGGATCAATGTGGTGATCCCCATTTGTTGCCTAGGCCCTCTAAAATGTCATCCTAGCTATGCTCCTGGCAAGGGGAAAATACATGAAATAGACTTCGACATCTTAAAGGGATGTTTAAATTAAGACTGTTGTAGAGGTATACTTCAGTATACCTCCCTATCCGTTGATGCCCATGCTAGTAACCTTGGTGAATACCTAGCGTTAGGTAGGCTTGTATTACGTATGAAAAGTCCATGTACTACTCAACAATAAAGGCTTCAGTAAAATACATCTTGTAATCTAACAAAAGTCAAGAGGTGAAACTGTTTGAGGTATAAACTTGTCTGAGTATTGACAGTAGAAGGCTTAATATTCACACCAGATATTCCAAATTTTTATCTGTTATATATCATGTGTCACAGTTGACAGCAATCAGAACAGGTGTATTGGCTTGGTCTCCAACCTTTGACCCACCTCAATAATTTCATCCAAAAAAATGTCTAAAATTTTGTCAGAGGTTTTCCATAATAGTGAACTTTGGTTAAGCAGTTGGCCTAATTTAAGTATGAACTGGCTGTTTTTGGCCTAGTTTTTTTTTTTTTTTTTGTTCTGGTAATATATTTTTGTAGTGAGCTATAAATCTTATGAGAATTAATGACCTGTCACCCCTTAGATCAGATACAGGTATTGCCTGTGGGTTAAACCAGGGCAAGTTTTGATATTATATAGGCCTACAGTATTATTCAAACACTGGAAGGAGAATAATGCCATATATGCTGATACTTTCTACTCCCAGAAGTAATTGACGGATTTATTCGATACAGGGTTTAGTAAGCTTTGATAGGGGGCTTAATTATTTTGAAACATTGACAAGTTGATCATTTTCCTAATATTTTCAGGACATTTGACAATGACAAATGAAAGCACTTGAATCTAAAGTTGAAATTGTTTCAGATATTACCCTTTACCAAGAAATTACAAATAGTTTGACTTTTGGTTGTTATTGGCCCAAAAAGAATGACCCTGGGTATGAAAGCACCTTGCTTGATATTCTAGATTCCTAAAAGAAACATTTTAGCTAAGATTTATTTTTGATGTCTTTAAGAGAAAATAGAAGTATCAAAGCACTGGAGAAATATGGATTTTGATTCTCCAGATATGCAGATGAAGTTTTCCAAATAAGGGTAAATTTGAAGCAAGACACTGAAAAGGGGGGGGGGGGAGATCAGTTCAATCAGATGAATGTATCTCAGCCACGTCTGTTGATCACTGGAGATATTTGTTTTTACTTAAGGAGTATTTTCTGTGTCCTTGTCAAATTTTGTAACAGAATTATTTCTGACTTTAATACCAAGCACCTGTTAAAATTCACAGGCAGTTGCTGACAGAGTCACTGCCACTGAAGGCTGTCCTTCCTATTCCTTCAATTGAGTCAAACTGAAATAATATTTGATATTTTCCGAAAACTATTGTGCCATTCCAATTCACTTAAAGTCGTAACAAATTATGGTCTGACCACATAATAGGCAACTCCTGACCCTCAGGTAAAGAAAAGAACAATTTGTCTTTTTATTGGACAGTTTGTTCTGTTCCTGTTACTTTTCACAAAGCCTCTTTTTCCTGTCATATTAGCCACAAATATTTCATTTCTCTTACAATTAAATCCTTGGATTCTATTTCTGTTATCTTTGGTGGGAACCACAAACCCTTCAAATTGAATTTTTGGTTCTCTAACAAGGATTGGGGTACCTGTAGTTAAAGGGAGTGTAGTGTTAAGGTCATTTCAAGAGTTATATTATAGTGTGAGGGGAATCAGGATTTTTTGTATTAAACCTGTGTGCAGAGGCTTGAAGTAAGGTTGGTTTCATGAAGAAAGAATCTCATTTTCTCCCTATCTCCTCCTTCCCTGTGATTATCCAAGAATATGTATTGTGGAATATTTGTAATACATATTGCCTTGCCTGTTTTTTTCAGATTTTAATAATTTGGAAAATTGAGGAACCAAATTTCATGCTCCCTTCCCTATCCTGATACAATTGAGGTGACTGCATATGTCAATCAGGAATTAGAGTTTTTTGTGCGTGTTTGTCAGTTGCTCCAAGTAAGGTTGGTTCCATGAGAAAGTAACCCCATGTCTCTCTCTATCTTCCCCCGTCCCTGTGCTTATCCATGAATATATTTCGTGTAGCATTTGTAATGTGTACTGCCTTTCCTGTTTTTCAGATTTCTACAATTTGGAACAAATTCATGTCCCCTCCCCTTTTTTCCTCCCACCCTGATAAGATTGTTGTGACTGCATATAATCTTTGTATGCTCTTTGCTAAACTGCATCATATAGACATCTCAAGCACGGGCCTATTTTATAAAGAGCTCCATTTTATCTGTAGTTAAATTTCAATAGGACTGTTTCGTGATAAATCAGACTTCAGATCAGTCATAACTCTTCATGAAATTGGGCCCTGGAGTGGCTTGATATCTTTTTGTGATGGGCCACACTACAGGAATTTACTTTGGAGCAAAATTGCACCAATTGAGATTGAAGCACTATATCCTTCCTTTGGAGCCCAATTTAATCCTTTCACACATGTATTCTGTATACATACAAATCTACATTCCCCCCTCCTTACTCTTATTTACATATGTAACCCCCCTCCCCTCAGTATTACCTGGCAAATGAAAGGTAATCTTAGTGGAAGAGAGCCTACAAAACAGTTGTATAAAGAGGGCCGGAAAAAGTGCTTATTTTGGAGCAAGTAAGACAAATTTTGCACAATTTTTACATGTTTCCATGTACAAAACTAGTGGCAATTTCCTTTCAATACTGAACTTTTCCTGAAAAGAGCTTCCCATATTCCTCATTTTTTCCACCCATTCATATAAATGAAAATGAAATGTCTGGTGTTTTTATAGAGTGTATACTTTGATTATCCCCCATAAAATAAAATGAATCTTGTATTACAATGTGAAAATTAAAATGTTGAATAAATTAACTTTTGATTGCATTCATTAGAGTGGAATATCTCTATTCTGAAAGAGCAAAACATCTTAATACTGAAAAGAGCTGAATTAAAAAACTAATTACACAAAGTGGCGAGACAAATTCATGAAGTGGAAAAAGAATTGTACATGTATAAACTTTCTTTATATGAGGCCCATGAAACCTATATTTTAAATGGATTGAAATTTTGTTACCAGCAGGATGTCATTGCTTGTAATGTGTACATTAGCCTGCTTTAAGGGCCCTTATGATCAACTAGAAACAACCATTAGAGTAACATTTATTCACAAATCGTGAGGCACTTATGGTCGGTTGTGCCTGTATTCCGTGAACAGAGAGGAATATAGCCTGTCTTCTCATATATATTCCATTTTAATGTGGTGGCTTATGGTCATTAAGCTACCATGCTTTGAAAGATTAAAAGTGGCTGATAATAACCTAAAACCAGCCAGGCAATCAGTTGTGATGTGTTGGGTTGTCAAATATGTGGGCCAACGATGTAAAAGAGAGGGAAATTCAAGTTCTTTTTTTTTTAAACTGAATGCTGTTTTTAGTTGTCCGAACCATAGTATTTAAAGTCAGTTCTGATGCAGACTTAATTTTTAATTAAACTAAATAAAAACTTCTTGCTCCAGACTTTTTGTGATATGTCAAACAGTAGGTATTGCATGTTTAAACAAATATTTTACATGATATTGCAAAATGTAAGTATCACATATTAAAATAAGACAAGAATTTAGTAGCAGTGAAACAAATATTTCCCCTGGATTGAAAAGAACTGCATATCAGTGAAGATACTCAGGTACACTCACTCATAGTGGGGTGATTGCTTTTTAAAGTGTTTTAAGGCTTTTTTCATGGCATAAAATAAGAAAAAATTAACATATTTAGAGGTTGATCGAAATTGACAAATTTGGCATAAAATTTCGACCCAAACCAGAAATTTCTGCCTTTTATTCTATTTGTTTTGACCTAACTTCTATTTTAAGTTATGTTATAGGGACAGTTTTACGTATCGTATGTTTTTGTTTTGGACCGTTTGATGCATTCAAATATGAGACCCTTGTTATTTTTGCAATCTGTGATGCTGTCTTGTCTACAGATGTCTTGGGTAATAATAATCTAGTTGTGGGGAACCAAGTTTAAGTTAAAACATATCCCCTATTGCATTACTATCAATGCACAATGCGTAGAATGATGCAACCAGTTCACACCTTTGATTTTGTGTTATAAGAAGGCCCCATCTTCTTGTCACGACTCGTGAGGTTCCATGTTTTCAACTATCTTTCGTTCATCATAAAGAAACACAGATTTAAGGCAGGTCCCCTGAGATGGCTGAGGTTCTTTTGCAAACCCTGTAAAGATTGAGAGAGTCGTATTTTATGGAGCACTTCATGTTTGAGAGGGAGGTCTCCATCAAACAAGGGAGTCTTCTGCAGAGCTCCTTTCCTGACAACAAGTAAACTCCTGCAGTGATTAGTTAATTGCTTTTGGAGTTTATGAAAGCAGTAACTTCCACAATGGTCATTTCCACCAACAGTTGGTCTGGTCATAAAAAATCGTAAAATGCTCACATGAGAATTTCATTGTCAGATTAATGTTGGTACGATTCATTGGCTTTCCTGAGAGAGCTATGTTTCCTGAGGTTCTTACTGTGTAAAGAAGGTATTGTGTGCTTATGACCTTTCCCCATTGATTGATGCCCACTGACATTATGAAGAAGTATTGATACAGAGCATTATGATATCAGTAAATTTAAATGAAATCAATAAAGAAACAGAGGGTATCGTTGTAAAGGTTTGAGGAAAATGCGGCACAGTTGACAGTTTGTTACAGTATAGTCACACAACTTGAGAACCAGACTGGATTGGCATATCCAACAGCAATGATTTAATGAATCAAATGAGTGTGTTCTTCCAGATTGGAAAACTGTACTAGGATGAAATTCTTAACCATTATATCAGCTTTTTGGATTATGCATTATGTATGAAATGAGACACATTTTATTGTTCTGAACATGGGAAATATACTACCAACAATGTTATTTAATAACAGTTAGGCCTACATGTATGCTAGCTGTTAGTCCGCAGTGCTAAAGTAATGTGTAAAAGATCCTGTTAGGAGGACAGGAGTGGAGATATGTCAGTGGCTTTGGAGTTTCACAATGGAAAGAAAATTTAGAAAAGACAATATGAAACCAACAGAGGGAGTTACCTACTGTGGCCTTGGTATTTACAATTGTGGGGGAGCATTGCCATGGCTTCAAAAAATAAAGTTAAAATAATGATTTTTTTTATTTGGTATCTTTTCATTAAATGAATTGGAATAAGACCCCTATCTCAAGCAAACATGTTTCTGTAAATATTTATTTAGGGTAAGCAGTAAAGAACAGAGTGGTCTCATCAGGTCGGAAATATTTATCACAATTTTGCATAAAGGATGCTTTGTGGTACCTTAGAGCCACCGTACTCCATCAACCGGGTTATCAAGAGAAATTCTCAGTTTTGATTGTCTGACACTGTTGATAACTATATTACAGAGGTTTAGCTCTTATCACTAAATTTATGGGGAGCTGTTATCAGCTGTGTTACTTTGAGCCTTAAAACTGCAACACTTAGAAAGAAAAACAAAAGATGTTTCTTTTCTCCAGGAAAAATGCAAAGAGTTTCTTTTTTATGTGATGAAATTAAGTAGACACGGTTATCACATCGCCATTGGCAACCAAGATAAAGTGGTCTATATTGGGGTTAGATGCAGACATTGACTTTCTAAAATTGTTTATTGTGGAGCTAAGTGGATTAATATTTCTATCCTGTAGAGAGTTTATGAGGACAATGAGAGGGGGTATTTTATAGTCCCATAGAAGGAGAAGCCAAGGTTGGAAACGAGGAAGTGTTACTTTGTTTGGTAAGGATAAAATTAACTTACTTAAAAAAATGTTGACAATAGACATGAGGGTAAAAACTGGTCAGTTATTTTTCATTTATTTTTTTTGCTGTCGTTAGTCATTATTACCAACTGTGTTAAATGTCTATACTCATGATTTGAACATATATA
>WURT03271955.1:3467-23027 GCA_009936505.3 Holothuria glaberrima
TTTTACTATCAGGTATTTTCATATGCAATCCCTGTCCACAAAAACTTCAATTTCTAAGATTTTTCGATCACTGTAGGAAGTGATACATGAATGATGAAGCTAATTTGAACTCAATGAGCCCTTTTAAAAAAGAATTTGAAATAATTTGTGATGCCACTCTTGTGCTTCTTACATCACTCCCCTTCATTTTTCCCAACGTGACTACACCTTGTTCCAACATGTTGTCAGTCACAGAGAGGTATATCGTGGCTTGAATTTATAACACCAACAGAAATTTTTCTCAAGACATCAGCATGTTTTAATCTGGCATGCTGGCTGTCACTGTTCAAGTACAGAGGTGTGTTATCCATATAGAGGGATTTCATGTGACGTCATGCGATTGAGATTCCCAGGCACTGATGGGCAAAAAACACAGTAAGCGTATGTACAGCACACACGCAAAACACAACCATAGATACCACTGTGACGCAATGGATGCTTGTCCTTCCAAACCAACGAGACGAGCGACATTTGCCCTTCAAAACCAAAGAGACGTGCTATCACGTGACGTCGGTGAAAACCCTTCCTACAGTACAAACAAAACATGACCCTAGATACAATTGTAACACTAAGAAGGCCTGGCCGCCACAATGCCCAACAAACAGAAAGACGTGCAACTCAAGTGACATGAATGAAAATCCTCTATTGACATAAACTTTGTTGTTGTAACCTACATCCATCTCTGTCATGACAGAAAACAAAGGAGGTAATACAAGTACAAAATCAACAAATAACTTTGAATGAGTCCAATCATTTCCTTGTTTTTTTTTTTTCGTTTTTTGTTTTGCTTAGCAACAGAACCAGCGAAGACAATGGAAGCTTGATCATTGGCTTTAACTTGCAACCCATGTAATACATATTTTTTGAAATTTTCAAATAAGATCCCCTTTCAATCTGGCCCAATTAAAAGCACTGCTGACATTTCCTGAAGCAGGAGAATATCCAGGAATTTTCAATAGGGGAGGAGCAAGGTTTGAGTGATCCCTGTCTTGGTGAAGGGGTCTAATGAGAGGGGGGTCCCCACCCCTTTGGAAAATTTTTGCTGTTGGAAGAGGGATGAGATGCAAACTGGTGCTATATTTGACACATTTTGAAGCATTTTCCTTCTTTGCCTCAACTTTTCTTTCACTTATGATGGTCAATTGAGGGTATGCCTCTTGTGTCCCCCCCCCCCTCTGAATCAGCCACTGTGAGGAAATACTAACCTGGGCACACAGGAATGTATACATGGAGTCTGGTTTAGCCTGGTATCTTGTGATGGACTCCATTGAGAGATCCAGTCCTAGGGAGTGACCATTCTTGCCAAAACTGGCCAGACCATTCTGAGGTTGTATCACTAGCAGCTTGGCATAACCTCTAGAAGGTGCAGCTGAAAGATCCCCTGTGGTGGAGGATGTCACAAATAAGGCTGGGGGTTGAAGCTCAACATCACTACTCCCTGATGAGTGTTGTGACTTTGGACTATCATGAATACTCTGCGGGTATGGATAAAATAATGAAAGAAAACAGAAATTTTCTTAAAGAACACATGGTACTGTACTCTGCATATATCCTACAGTGAGAAAATAAGACAGTAAGCACATAGAATTATGGGTTACACACAAATACTCAGATAATATAGTACTCTGGCATATTTAAATCTCCAATACAGTAAAAAATAAATTATACTACCTAGTTTCAATCAACTCCATAAAACAGCAACAGGAATGTCACTTGAACAACTTTTACAAATATGCACATCACATAATGTATGGTCCTTAAAGGAGAATATTGCATTTAAAATGCACCAACATGGCATACAAAGAAAATACCTTTAATCATTATTAAACCATTCAGTCTCACCAATAAACTCTAGTAAAAGTTATTATCTCCTCAAAATACTATGCACTGATTTGATTTGATTTAATTTAAAAGTTTGGGTGAACAAATTACTTTTGTGCAAATTTAACCAAAGTACTTCCTGTGAGAGCCTTTATTTCTTGAAAAGAAAGCTACCCTTCCGAGTTATTTTGAATTGTCCATCATTCTGTATCTATAAATATTGGTTTAAAAAATATTTTTCTGAAAATGAAACGCAATATTTCCTTTTTAAGAAATTTTTTATACCTTTGCACTCTTTTAACTTTTTATTAATCTATGAAATCCCACCTAAAACAACCTCTCCTGTACCAGACCTTTGGAAATTCCTCTCACTTCTTTGAATGCTTTTCAAACATGTTGTATGTCTGCAAAATTATTTGAAGGATCACTAAACGTACAGTATAATGTAATTTGGGAATAGTTTAATCTGATAATACACTGACAGTAAAAGAAATAAATTGACAGAATTAAAATATTATCATGACCTCTACTATGCCTACAATAGGATGTACAAAAATAAACTTTTAATACCAAATGCAATCCACATTTTGTGTACATACAGACATTGATCTAGTAAACATGTGTCTTTTCATTAGTCATAGCTCTGTCAGTCTGAAAAATTGACAATGGTCAATCTTAATTTTGTTCTAAATAATGGCAATGAAACCAAAAAGAGCCAAAATGAATTTCACGCCTGATTTAGGTGTATCAAGAGCTCTCCCTCTATGAAGGTGTAACCATGGTAATTGCCATTTCATAAGGACACCTGCAACACACAGTTAAGTGTCAGAGTCATTCCCTAGAGTAATAGGGCTAATTAAGTTCACAGGGGTAAAGTAGGGCGTACTAGCTTCAGGGAATTTTCATGGTGTTGGTACTCTTTTATGTGATGGTTGCAGATGTGAAAAACACTGTGAAGTTAAACACAGGCATAAACTTACTGTATTTCATAAAGAAAACACTAATACACATATACTGTACAGTACATGTCAGGCAACTAACTGTATACTACCAATACATTTGTCAGACTATGCATGTCAAAACAAACTACAGATACTGCTTGCCTAATGTTTTGATGTCAGAGTATGGTATGCACTATTCAAGTTCAATTAAGAAACAAACTGGTCCAGACTAGATCAGCCATTCTCAACTGGTGGACCGCAGTCCACTCATGGGTTGTGAGGCACCACCTGGTGAGCCCGAAAGAGATGAAAGAAATTGTCCTTAATTCAACCATTTTTCATGCAGGTTTTTGAGTATTTTTGAGTAGATTCTTTGTCTAACTGTTGGGTTATTCACACAGATGCTATGTACAGTACAGCAATTTGACCAGTGTACTGTGTACAGTACAATACTGTAAGCAACACAATGCCATACACACAATACTCGATAAATTATTCCCTGTACAGTTATTCTGCTGTGGTGTGGTGTGCTGTAAACTACCATACTGTAAAGTACTGTGTAGGCTTGGACAGGTAATACCCGACTCTTTTCAGACTCATGACCACTGGCCATTGGGTCGAGTTAGCGACTAGCCAGTGGGTGGAGGGGTGACTGGCCAGGGGTTCATCTAGTACTGTAGAAACTCCACTTTTCTTGAATCACAACTCTTGGGTTATTTTCAAAATTGTCAAAACTACTCCCAAGACTCATATTTCAGAGTGGAGATATGTGTCATTTTAAAGGTTTTAATGTTCAGTGTTACATCACTTCTGGCTCTTTTCATTTTTTTCCACTCAATTGCAGGTTTTCCTTTCAACTGGCCACAACAATTCACTGACACTGTCAGTTAGGCACCTACAGTAAGCTATTGAAAATCCTGTAGTGTATGTTATATACATTTTTGGTGCGATAGTAGGTGAAAGTTGATGTTCCTGTATCAGTTATGATGTCTTCAGTGGCATTGCCAGGATTTCCTTCATGGGGGGGGAGGGGGCATCCAGTATGTTCCATGATTGCTGGCCTGGGGGGGAGTTTCTCCTCCCCTTTGAAAATGTTTTGAAAATTATGTATCCTTACATTTAATCTGGCACTACATGTGCTACCTTTTAAGGTAAAATTTGCACTTAAAAATTTACACATTTTAGGTACTAAAAAAAAAAAATTGGCATCAGCGAGGGGGACCAAGGTCCAATTCCCCCATAACTATGCCACTGGATGTCATTGTAGGAATCACAACTCCTTAGGGTACCCGGACTCCAAAAATCTTAGTGTCGCACAAGTCTTGTACTGTGCTATACGTAATTTCAACACCAGAGAACCTACGTCATCCTTCAACAAGTCCTGCAGAATAGGACCGATCTCTGAAGAAATGTTAAATTACAAAAACTTTCATCAACTGTAACAATCTTTCCAGAGTACCAATATGAACCTACCTGTTTGCTACCATCCTCTGAGGTACCCTTCTTTTCATACCCTGAAACATGGTTACTACACCCATTATGATGCCTTTCTTTCCTCCTGGCAGCACCATGTTGTTCCCTATCTGGCCTGTCATCATCCATTGCTTCATCTTTTTCTTCATCATTAGTATCAGCAGAATCCTGACTCACTAGGATTCGTTCTAAGCGTTCCTTCCTCCTATCACAATGGGAGCAGTGTATGTAGGGGTAAGCATCATAAACCTCAGGAGGGTAATATGGTGGATCATACCCTGATGCACCATTGGGTTCGTGATGCTCCTCATAACCATAAGAGTACTTCCTCTTCATCAGCTCCGTACATATACTGTCCCTCAACCCCGGATAAGATCTTGAACGTCGACGTTCCTCTTCCGATTTTTCTTCCTGCATAGTTTTTAAAAGGTGTTCGAGTTCTTTTATTTCGTCTACATTCTCCAGATTGGTCAACTGTTTGTCCAATGGGACGGCAGGATGTTTCCTATTTACACTGTTTGTCAAAATTTGCCTCGTCTTCCGAGATGCCCTCATGGACTTTGTGAGCATCCGTTGGTCCCTGAGGGCAAGAGCTATATCCAGTTGGTCAGTATCTGTGTGGCTGAGAATCTGCGTGGGCTGATGGGACTGCCTCTCAGATGAATATACTGGCCATCGATTCCACTCCATGGTGCAGTGGATGACGCTAGCTGGACAAACTGTTAGGTGGCTGGAGAGGGCTGACCGTATCAAGGTGGCAGTACAGCCATACACTGCATTTATACAAGGTACCCTCTGTAGAGGGCATAGTTGTTTGTGTTCTGTATGTTTACACTGGTGGTATCGGGCGCCACAGAGTTGCTCACACTGGACGACCCCACAGGTCACCACTGGGTCATCTGTGAAGGAGCAGTGTAGGTTGAAACAGTTGTTACAGTGAGCATGAGCTAAATCAACAACATCTGAAAAGAAAAGAGAAACGCAAATGAGGTACAAAATAAGAAACAAATCTAGGAAGTAAAATAAATTGCTCACTGAAATCAGGGTTGCCAGATTTTCTGAGAAGCAACTGGCCAAATGTGACATCTGATATGGTCAAAAGATGCCAAAGGAAAATTTGTTGCCATAAGCACAATTGCTTTAAAATTGTCACTACAGTATGTAATAAAATAGCCAGGACTGCATTTTATGAACACTTCTAGTACATCCCATTATGTTCTTAGTGTGGTGAGTTTTGGGACATAATTATGCACTTTGCCACAGTTTCCTACAGAAATTGTGAAAAAACATGCACTTTTAAGGAAAATTGATAGTCAAAGGTAAAAATACCAAAATACTGTTTGGTATATGTTTTTAAATTCCTCTGCACACCAAAACCATCAAAAAAAGATGGCAAATTCAGTGCTTTTGGCAATTACAGTAACATGTCAATACAGCAAACTCTAACTGAAATGGGTTACACTTTAACATTCTTACATCTTCATGTTCTGAATAAAATTTTATATAACCATGTAGACATGTGGCTCTCAATGATGGAACCACATTGTTCACATTTCACAGAAATATTGAGATAAATGGCTTTTATGGTTAACCCTAATCCTCACCCTGACCAAACCCCTAATCCTAATCTAACCCCTAATCCTAATCTAACCCCTAATCCTTTATCCAAAACCCCTAAGGTGTCAGAATATCAAGATTCCAAAACAAAGGAGGATGGACTAGACAACAGTCACCTTTGAAATGACTGCAGCACCACTCCCTGCTTACATCATCAAAGAACAGTTCCCACTATTGCTGAACTTCTGTTCTAATTTTATTACAAGATACTACTACAAATTAATACCACCAATATGTACAGTTCACTATTTTTGTGGTCATCTGGCTATTAAAGACCACGAATATAGATCACTTCTCAGACTTGTGGTATGTGGTTGTGGCAGTGAGGTTTGCCATTGACAGGAAGGAATGAGGGAGGTTCATGTACAGTTTACACACAGTAGTTTGCTTCCTCCTCTTTGCTCTAGCCATTGGAAAATCTAATTGCAAGCAATTTAATTTTCAAATCATCACATGACAGTTCACTATAAATGACAACAGTCATTTTTGTTCAAAAGATGGCTGTAGAGCACATAAAGTAATGAAACCAGCTGCAGTCCTTCAAGCAGTACTGTACTGTAATATATTGAACTGTACTGTACTGTGTTGTAATGTACTGTACTGTATTTTGCTCTATGTGCCATTTTAACAGAATAGTTCACAATAAAATCAATGACAGTTCCTGTAACTATTCCAACCATCCCTAGAGAGTGCACAATTTAATTAGTTGTTATGTTGTTTACTGTTAAAACAACATTCTAGCCTAAACAACTGTTCATTCATTTGAATCACTGTACTTCTGTTCCCATGACCCAATCATTTTTACTACACATTTTACTAGCAAAATGACTATAATCTGCTTTGCAGGTCCAGACCACTCTTCTACAGCTGTGGTTTGGAAACTATGCAGGTAGAGGGCAGATAAGAGTATCCACATAATACTGTGCCCCACACACCAGTTATTTTAAAACATTCTGGCATCCTCTTATGCCCCCCTCCCAGAAAAGGTGAATTATGTAGAGATGAGGTACCTATGTAGTATTGCATGCCTACACTGTACTGTATACTGTGCCTACATGATTAGCACAATCTACAACCTGCATAAAACCAAAAAGCTAGGTACAGTTACTACAATACATAATACAACTAAAATGTTATGTTCACTACTCACTATTTACACACAGCATTATGGTTTGTAATCCCATATGTTTTAAACAAAGATCACCTCATTATTGCTATTGTTTGCCAGTCAAAGGTATTTCTGTAAACACTACTGTAGTGAAGAGAATTCAGAGATTAGACACTTCATACTTATCTAAAGCTTACCAAGAAACCTAATGCATACAAAGTTGATCCTGGGGAAACCTGCAAATACTGTAGCAAGGTAGGGCTGTACTAATCACTCCTGATCCTGTTTCCTCAATCACCACCATTCAGAATCACAATCTAGAATACAAGAGGGTATCTGAAGCATTTCCCCTTTCCCAAAGATTGGAAGAAACCCTTGTTTTCTTCTGCTCAACAGTATACTGAGCATGGACCTTAAGTGGAAAACTTCTTGTGTCCAACACCAGGGTTCACGTTGTGTTAAAAAATCAGTCGTAACTTTTTATAGGGAAAATATTATTTTTCAATGCCCAAAAATATTTGGTCGTAATTCACACAATTCCTGTCTTTAATGACCATGACAAGGAGGAGGGGAAGGGGAAAATTGTCCCCACCTTTCCAGGAAAAGGAGGGCAAACCCCCCCCCCCGCCTTTTCTTTTCCATAAAAACAGTCAATATCTTGGTTTCTTACTTAAGAAGAGGACACTTTTGCAGCAATGTTTGAACTTACATAAATAAATGGGCTTTAAAACCCTTCAAATTGCACCTTCTAGGAGCCTTTAAGCAAGGTTTAGTCCCCCTAAACCCACGTATAACTTTGGCCAAGGACATCATCAATTTGGAATTGGGGTTTAGCAGTAATCAATCCCCCCCCCCCTTTTGAGTTTCTGACGGAATCCCTGCATGACTACTGTATGTAAAATTGTTAACGGTAATTTGAGCATAAATGAGTGATTTGAAACTGTTGCTACAAGTCTGAAAACATAACACACATCTAGCTTTTCTTTAGACCATTTGTTTGTAATAGCAGTGATCAGGAGAATTATTAATTGGTTATGTTAGAAAAACAATTTCTTTCAACCTATAGCTCTGGATTTGAAGTTTATTTGAATGCCAATTGCAAGAACGTGGCTTGTAAGTTTTTATTGCACTTTCTGTTGAATTTTTGGTCGTAACAACTTGTTACACTGGATTTAATTTTTACCACAGAACCTTAATAATGGTCATGAGTATGCAATCTGCTGTCATAAAAAATGCTGATTTCAGCATAAAACGCGAACCCTGTCCAACACCCACACACCATTTTATATTTGAAACCTGTCAGCTCAACTCTAAACAGTTTTGCCAAACATTCAATTTAGTAAGAGAATTTTAATGTGGTTCCATCAGTATTTGATCCATGAACCTCTTGCATGAACGGGATGCATGGTAACAATGCCACACCTATCCACTTAAAGGGTGCACAGAGCATGTAAAGGCTCAATTCTGATGCCTTCTTAAGTTGATATGAGGCCCATCCAAGAGCCATGCTGGCTTAAAGTACCAGGATGATTTGGTGAGATGAGGTTTTACAGCTCAGTTTCTAACCAATCGGTTTAAGTCAGGCCGGTCACAGCCTTTTTTCCAGTTCTGGCCCACTGGCTTGTTTTCCCTACTCCATTGCTTATGCTAAGCACCAAGCACAATAGCAGTAGGTTCCATTTTTAAAGTGTTTGATATGACTCGGCCAGGATTCGAGCCCCCCCCCCCCGGCTACAGGTAGGATGCTCTAACCATTTGACCATGCATTCAGTCTTAAAGTACCAGGAATGCTAAGACATACTATTCAGTAGCATGCAGTTTTGTTGTGTTCTCATACATGTACAGTACATGTACGGTATCCTCTGAATTTACTGTAAATGATTTGAATATTTTTAAAGGATGCTGTTACTACACCATACTCTTCATATTCATGTTTAGATCACTATATGTGACGTGACTCTGCCCTATGACGATACAGACCAGCTAGGTAAATTTCACTTAATGACGGAATCAAGCTACTGTACTTTAACTCTACTTGGACAATGAATGGCAATCACAATATAAGTCTATTTCTGATGGTATTTTGTATGTAGCAAAAATGGTATGCTATAGATTTGGTGGGGACTAACTTGGTTTGAAATATTAGTGAGTTTAAATTATGACTGAGCTACAGTAGCCTATTACATGAGCATGTTCACGGGGCCCCATGGATTGATACTTGCAAAATTCAGCTTTTGACCATAGACCATGTACCTGTACAGTAGCTAGCCTTGTTTTTGAAATCATCATCATCTGGCTCCCTCAGCCTTAGTAAGACTGTAGAAGATAGCCTTCCTAGGCATTTGTATGAAAGAAATGAGCTATGCCTACTCTAAAGTTATAAAATAACAGCAGCTACGTACTTGCCAAATGTACCTTACCCTTTGATACTGAAAGGATTTGCCAGAGACAAAATGCAATGAGTTTAAAAAATGCAGACAATTTTTCTCTTTTATGAGGTGAAAACCACATCTCATAGGACAATAGCTTGTAGTGTTTGGAAGATACTAATCAAAGAAATGCAATTTTTCCTCAAGATGAAGGGCATTATGGGAAATCTGTGATGTCATCTTGGCACATTTATTTGACATGGAATTGATGCCACTATAGGGAATATTTAGCAAATTTTTTTTTGCTATGTCCTACATACAGGGCAGATTTGTGCTCAATCTACATGGAAACATATACTGTAACATTCCAACAGTATCAAATTTCAAGGACACAGTACATTCAATTATAAAGAAAAAACAAAAGGAATCTGAGGCAATGTGTCCACTTTACGTAACATTCTGTGGTACTAATTTAGAATCAGTGCCCGGAAGTGACGTAGCAGTACAACTTAAAACTTATAACTCCAAATTCAAATATCAGTGACAAGTCAAGTTCCAAAATAGCAAGGAAGAAGAAGTGAAACAAGTGTGGAAAGAAAGGGTGGTCAGTTGGATTCGAACGTGGAACACTGCAAGAATTACGAACGTGGTGCACTGTAACTGTATAACGAGTCTGTGCCCTGACAGGTTGCGCTGCGAGCCGAGCAGACGGCCAACAGTTTTAAATATAAGTACAGACTAATTTAACATTGCGTACACATCTGGGCTCTAATTTAGAATCCGTGCCCGGAAGTGACGTAACCTGTTACGCATAGGGATACGGTTATATACGTGGTAAACATACGGACAGGGATAGGGTTATGTGGTAGGCATACGGATAGGGTTATATACATGGTACGCATACGGATAGGTGTATATTCGTGGTAGGCATATGGATAGGGATAGCGTTATATACGTGGCATGCATACGGATAGGGTTATACCCTAGGGCATACGTGGAGATATAATATACGTATAGACATGTGTATACGCAATGGAGTTAGTGTGTACTAATAATATTTAAAATTGTTGGTCGGCAGCTCAGCTCGCAGAGCAATCGGTTAGGGCATGGACTCGCTATACATCTACAGTACATTCCATTCGTATTCTTGCAATGTACAGCGTTCAAATCACTCTGACCACCTAAAGTCTTGTTACGCTTCTTCTTCTCCATTTCAGCTCTTTTGGAAATTAACTTGTCACTGAAATTTTAGTTTTAAAGTTTGAAGTTGTTATTTACTTCAGTTCTGGGCACGGATTTAAGGAATAAATCGCATTTGACGGACTTTTATTGGTGAATAAACGGTCGAGACTCCAAACTGCAAAATAACGGACGAGGTGAAGCCGAGTCCGTTATTTTGCTTAATTTGGAGTCAAGATGGTTTATGAGACAATAATAGTCCGACAAATGTGGTTTATTACTATTCTACCACCGAAAATCTGTGACAAAACTTCATTTTTATCAGCTTTTACGATTACTGACCATGTGTTGTGGAATAACTGGTCAGTGTTTAACCAATCAGAATGCAGGATTCTCAATAACGGATGGCTAGAGGTGGTAGAATCTAAATTAGCACCCACGTCTGTACGTAATAAATCTCTACACGTATACCCAAGGGTATACGTAACCCTAACCCTTCCCTTATCCCTATCCATACCCTATATAACCCTATCCCTATCCATATGCCTACCACGTATATAACCCTATCCCTACTGTATGCAAACCACGATACATCACTTCCGGGCACAAATTCTAAATTAGAGCCCATTCTGTGACCTTGATGAGAATTTGAAATGTTTTTTGACAAAAATAAGTCCTCTCTAATATGAGGTATCTCGAGTAAGAGTGTTGCTATGGGGTTTGGAAGGCATGAACTGGAATTTTTTTCTTTCACATGAGTCCCATGGAAAAGCCACTGGAAAATGCCTGTAAGTACAGTATTTAATGTAGTTAAGTCAGTTGTGCTCATACTCATAGTTATACTGTAGTAATGGTGGGTGTTTGGGCTGGTCTTAACATTAGGCCTGAATGCTGTGTAGTTTACTCTATGAATATGATGGATAGGTTAGCCTGAACTTATGGGTCTAGCCTAGGCCTAGGCTATATCCTTAGCCTACAGAAACTTCTCTCTCACATCTCAGTACATGTTTAGAACACAATTAAGCTGCTATTACTGTTGAAACTGTGTTGTTGATCTATGCTGATTTCTATGCCACCAGCACAAAATAATGTCATTTTGGACTGCAGTGTGTTGTGCGAAATCAACTGATATTGATGATATGCTAGGCCTAGTGTATGGGTATTACTATTACGATCCCTTCAATTCTGTTGACGCTGATAATTGAAAGCTAAATATCAGCCCTTCTAGCCTAGGCTAGGCCTAATCAATTTTGTACTTACTACTTAGCTTACCATCCATAATGTTCTCCATAAGGAAATTCGCTTAGAAGCCTTCAAATACGCCTCGACATTACAACAAACAATCAATCTTCTATCTGCCGTTTCATGCTTTGTGTCAATCACGTCCTAAATTGTTGAGATTCCTTGCATACTGGTCCGAGATCTTTGTTGAAGATCAGATGAGTGAGGAAATCTATTAAAGGTCAAAGGTTGCTTATTGCGCAATCACAGCTGCGCTCTGTTGTTTTGAGTCTTGTGTTAGTCATCGAAAATCGTTAGTGAAGTTGACATGAAATATGATTTACAGACCTATTGTAGCCTTATAGGCAGGGTTCAGTGCATAACAATGCGACAAGAGTAGCTCGTGCTGCTTGTCAGTTTTGGAGACATTTTAATTTTAAGTGTTATTTTTTCTTTTTATTTTCCTTTTCTGTTTTCTGTCTTCTCTTTTTTCTTACCTTTTCCGTCCAATTTTGATTCATTTCTATATGTCTGTGTATCCCTAAGATATTTCATGTCTATGTACGATCTATTTGATTTTCGATTTACCCATCGAACTTGCATCCGAGTCCTGGCGGGACTCCGAGTCCGTTTTTGCCGGACTCGGAATTGGCCCGGAATGGGAGGTCACCGTGAATCGAACTTGGCCCGGAATGGATTCAGCTACTAGACTCAGACTCGGAGCCGACTGATTCCAGTCGAGTCCACAAAAGTAAAAGTTTCAGTGATGTACCAAGGCAACATTATGATTTTTCACAATTTAACTAGTAAAAATGGTCACAAACACGCAAGTAGAGTCAAGAGTATGAAATTGTCGGAAGTGTCCGTTTTCATCATGTACGTGTAGCCTTATTGTAAACAGTACAAAAAAGCATTTGTAAAAGTATGACTAAGGCGCTACATTTTCAAAGGCCTCGATCCGGAATTGGCCGGAATTGAAAAACCCGGAACTTCGGAATTGGCTCGGAATCTCAGGGTATTGAACTCGGAATTGGCCCCGCCGGGAATGGTGGCCACTGGAATCGGAATTGGCCCGGAATTGGATTAGGTGGACTCGGTTACAGCCCAGCAGGTAGGGGTTGCGGCTAGGCTTAGGTTAGATTCGGGGGGGGGGGACACCTAAAATTCCACTACTTGAGTAACAGTTCAAATTTGAACTGGACCCAACTAGGACTCAGACTTGAAAGAGACCGTGACTTCAACTGGACCTGATTGGTGCAACTTGAAGTTGATTTTAGGGGGACTTTTCTATGATCACAGATTGCAGGCATGCTGAGATTGTTAAGTTGACAGAACTGGTCTTCAACTGTACAGACCCCAGGCTCATGCTGGACTTGTGCGTGAAATAAGTATATTCATTTCCAATGAACTTTCGTGTTAGCATACTTGAAGTGGAACTATTTACACAAGGGCGTAGGAAGCGGGGGAGGGGGTGAGGGCCCCAGCTCCCAGAGAAATTTGTGGGGGAAGTATGCTTCATCGCGCCCCTACTTTCCAAGGACGAAAACCTCTTATTTGTCTCTTCTGTAAGAAATGTCAAAAGTTACAGTAATTTACCTTAAAATTTGTCCGAAATGATGCACCAGATTGCATCCTAGGACCCTCAAATATCAAAACAATTTCAAAAGGGGAGGGGAACATCCCTCCCCTTAGACCCCTTTCCCAGGACGGCGATCCGGAACAAGGTTCAGCCCCAGTTTCGAACAGCTTCCTACGCCTATGTATTTACATATAAATAGAAAATGGTCCCCAGGAATCAGAGTGCAAACCGCTGTAATTGCGGTTACATGGTGTGGACGGAGTGGGTGAAAATGTTGATGTTTTGCTACGGATTTGCGAAAATTTCGATAGTTTGGGAACGATTTGTGATAGGAAATGATTAAAATAGACCCATCACTCAGTCAATAACACACCTCACGAGTCTGTCTCCCTACAAAGCCTTCAATTCTATTTTTCTGTAATAGTATTCATTCCAAACGTATTTCTTCAAAGGTACGGTTACGAATAACAATTCTTCGCGCACATTTACCACGGTTTACAATAACTGCCTGATGGACATTTCATATTTTCCGTAAAGTGGATATAAAAGTCCAACCTCAGGCTTACATGATCAAGAGGAGATTATGTGGCAACCTAACCTTAAATTATGTGCAACATTTGCAGGGTGATGTTCATGATTTGGTTGAAGTATGTTACTGATTTTCGCTTATTTTTCAGTTTATGGTAAAAGGCGGTCCTCAGGTTACTACAGCAATCAAAAAAGGGCCTCGTGTTAAAAATGGTTGACAAATCCTGCCAAAATAAGTGGGCCTATTACATGTTTTCACCGCTATAATCATTAGGCCTACATAAATTGGTAATTCACAGTCAGCAGAGTAATGCAACCGGAAGATGGCACTAAAAGTGGCCAAATTGCTATGATTTTTTCCTCATGTAGACGTAGAAAGCAGGGGTTGGGGCCAACATTCCCCTCCATTTAAAAATCTGGTGGGGCAGAAGTGTGTTTCAGCCCCCTCCATTTAAGGACAAAACCCCTTGTTCTGTTGTTTGTTCCTATGCTCTGTGAAAATTGTCAAACTGAATATTGCAGAAATTTCTCTTAAAGTTTGCCCAATGTATTGCACACCAAATTGCATCGAAGGACCTTCAAATATTCACAAATTTTCTAAGAGGATTAGAATCCCTCTGCCAAGAAGGCGTTCTGAAAAACGCCCCCTCCGAGGAAGAGCATCTGCCTGAGCCCATGTTTTGCACAGGTAGTATTTCAACGTATTTCCTACAATATCCACATCGAAAACCAATTAATCACATTTCATGAGTGAACGAGTCAGCCCCCAAACTCAAACTCAGGATTCTCAAATAAGACCCAATAAAAGTGTCAAGCTTTGTCCCGAGTCCAATGAATTGGCGAAAGTTAAAACATTTTAATCGTCATCGTGACGTATTCGTTACACTAAAACTTTGTGAATTATAGTTTTGGGCAGCTTTAACCATGGCAAACACCTCAACGCAATAGACGCTCCCTTCCCTCCATTTAAGCCCGTTTCCCATGCCTCAGACAGATGGTGTGGTTCACGCGCCCACTAAATGATTGCCGATATCCCTGAAAAAAGATTATCATAGCAGGGATGTAACGCCCGAGTCCGGACCTGGCCGGACTCGACTCTGGACAATTATCTGTTTTCACTAGACTTGAAATTGACCCGAAATGGGAGGTCCCGGAATCGGAAATGGTCCGGGTGGGCGGGTCTCATTTAAACTCGGACTAGGAGCCGAGCCCACAAAATTGAAAGTTTCATTAATGTTAGTTAACGATACATTCTTATTGGTGCACAATTCAATGCATGAATGATCACACGCAGTCAACTAAATGACAGGGTGAATAGGACTATGAAGGTGACCCTTAACATCGACCTTATTAATGAAATTTACTTGAAAATAGTGTAAAGGCATTTTGAATGATATTTTACATTGTCAATTGAACTCGGAAATGGAAACAGAATCAAAAATGGCTCGGAATCGGTGGGTACTGAATAAGGATTTAGCCCGGAATGGTGGCCACTGGAATCGGAATTGGCTCGGAATCGGGTTAGCTGGACTCAGATAAAGCCCTGGTTACTAGAAGATGCGCATAAAACGCAGCGAGCAGAAGCGATGATGTATATGTGTATATTGGTAGTGGGCCAAAAGGAACAAACGACGTTACGGGAATTATGCATGCCGTCCCCACATTCGATTTCATTTCACAGATACCATAGACCACCAATGTATACCTGCCCTCAAAGCAGAACAACTGGGTACATATCTAGAGAGAGCATGGCAACTGCCCACTCCCATCCAAAATTTGGCTGAGAATCCCCTCTTTGTAACCCTTCTTAAAGTTTTTTCAACGAATTAGTCGAACAGTTTTCCCAACCACTAGGCCACTCGCAATAATTTTGAATGTATATCTGTTCTCTAAGTATAACGTGTTATTCAAACATTTGTGCTCGTCACTCTGATTTAGTACCTTGATCATCCTGGCGACCCTTCAGTGGGGATATGGGCTAATAATTGATACTATGAACGCAGAGGGCCTCTTCTGGTTTCCATGTAGCATACCACGAAAAGTTGGGTCAAAACACCTTCCAGATCACCACAGATGGTTTACTAACATGTTGCAACTTGCATAGACTTTCTTTTTTGTAATTTTGGCTGCCCTAAGGAATATTCTCCACCTACATTGTTTGGAGATCCCAATTTCATGACCGCACACAGCCTAATTATTCGACTGGGTGAAGGTAGGGCAAAGGGGTTAGTAGAGAGCCACCAGTCAACTGGTGTTTATTTTTCAACAAAAATCCTAAAATGCTTCCCATATTGCCAGATATGGCACTTCCGTACCATTCAAGTTGCAGCTAAACAACCATCCGGGATTTATGTTTACCAAGGATTCCAATCTCGATATGGTAACAGTTAACTGTGGTAACAATTAATTTACCCAACCTTAAAGGCAGACAGACTGTTGAGAATCGTTTTAAAGAAAAAAAAAGAGTGCTAAGTGTCCACTTAATGATCAACGAATGTATTATCCGAGTCGACTTGACATCTGCAGTGTTCACACATACGCTGGTTAGTTTCAGTTAAGTTATCTATCTGTGCCCCATTATTCATAGTCTTGTTCAAGACCCTAATGCTAGTTGTACACAGTACAGTGCCAACGTTTATTGGGAACTCAGAGCCATAATTATATTAGGAAGGCTCTGTGGGTACTACTGTGAATACGCCCTCGACGTGTCTTCAAATTTCAGTTCGATTAATCCTCGAGTGTTTACAATTTAGTTGACACACGCCCTCATTTATAAGAAAGTTTGTGAGAAGTAAAAGTGACTTAGCATGGCGGAAATGTTGAGGAGGTAAAGCTATTGCTTTAGTTTATTGGAGAGACTGAATGATTTAATCAGGATAAGTTATTTTCTTTGTATGCCATTTTAGTGCATTTTAAATGAAATATTTTCCTTTGAGAACTTTTTGCTGCAAAGTATCACAATGGTACTGAGAGGTTTACAAACTTGGGTGTTGTGAACCGCAGTGGCGGACTAAAGGGTGGCGGCAGTCGGCATAGACCATGGAAGTACTCCGAAGTACATACTTTCTTGCATAGACTCTGATTTGGAACCTATATTACCCCCATGGTTGTACCATATACTGGTGCCCCACATCTCTCGAAAACGCAGAACTATCAGACTATAGTGATAAGTTTATGATACAGAATGTGATTTCCTGCAATGTATGACACTGGGGTTTACACTGATGTCAAAATTGAAAAGAGATCCTCATTCGTCTTTTTTCTGCCTACAATCACGCCAGCATTTACACACAGGAACGTACCTCAAGAGGGGTATGGGGTGGCTCACCCCCAACTCGTAAAAATGTGACTCTGCCAGGGCAAAAATATATATTTTGCCGCCAAAACTACGAAATAAAAAGTGAAAAAATCTATATTATAAATTGTTATATCACAAGTCTTAATATTTTTTGAGAGTTTGATAATAAGTTTCAAACTAAAATAAAACAATAGAAAAGAAATAAACATATTTTTATGACAATTGACCTATATGAGCTTTAAATAAGTGCAGATTCTTTTGATGTAGGATTATACCCTCAAAATTTTCGCGCGCTTTGCAATCTCACAGTTTAGATTCCGGGAAAGACATTAAATCAGAGCCCGAACTAAATTCAGTGTTTCGCGAGTGGTTGAACGACTGCATTCTTCTTACCTGTGAGAAAGATCTCAGAGACAACATTAACATTGATACCGTCTTAAATGATTGGTCGACAGAGAAAATGCGAAACCTAAAAATAAACTCTTTTACACTACATAAAGGCCTATAATGGAGCAGAGGTTTCAATTTTCAAGTAAAAGTTAAAAAAACTGTTTATTTAGGTATACATTAAACAAAAAACTTTTCTTTATGGTGTTAATAGATCATGCCACTGGCGGATCCAAGGGGGCCAACAGGGGCCATGGCCCCACCCGAAAATGGGCCAAAAATTGTTTCCGAAAATTTGCACACTTGTATTGCACCAAATCGCATCTGAGGGCATTCGGTTATAGAAAAATTTTTCCAAATTTTTTCAAAGGGGAGGGTGAACCCCCTCCCCCATCCCCCATATCACTGTATCACCAGTTTGGCCCCTCCCAAACAAAGGCCTTGGATTCGCCAGTGGATCATGCATGCCTATCATCATTACCATGTATGTGTAAAGATTGAAGTAAAGATTAATTATACTTTGTTATGGGGCTCTCGACTGTAAAATACATACAATACAGTTCTGTTCTTTGTGTAGCATGGCTGCCGACAAAGTAAAATATGAATCCACGGTATTCAGTGACAAAACCAACGTTTATTTACCTTTCTTTTTAAAACATGAAGTCTCAGGGCACTGAATGATTTCGCAGGGCAAAAGTACTTTCACCCCCAATAAATCCTGGTGAGTTACCCCCCAGTTTATACATGCAAAACCTTGTACATATATATGTTCTTGCGCATGCTCTATGCCAGCCAATGCTTACAGTGTCGTAACCCTGAATGGTCTAATAGCGTATTCATTTTCTTTCCATTATTTACTTGTATGGCATGGGCTTAGATGAACATAAGATGGGTCTTATCATACAGATATGACAGAACAAATGAAACCACATTCCTTGCAATCAAGTTTTAATTAATTCATTTCAACTGAATTATTTTATACGTAAGTTATAACTTCACCATATATGTATGAATAACGCCGTTCCCCTTTTGAAAGTAAATTTCAGCAACTTCTTAGAAGTACACATTAATGACAAGCTCTCGTGGCGTGATCACATACAATATGTATCAGAACAAATTTCAAAGTGTTGACTTTCTTCTATAAGCACTCTTGCTATTCAAGCCCAAAAGGGTTTTTTAAGAGTACTTCCTTTCGCAACATTCTTTTCATAGTTTGATAGGCCTATCTTTACCTGTTTACTTGCAAATATTATGTTGTGATAAAACAAATAAATAAAATTAAACCTTTACATACTGATTTTATTAAAGTAATTTATATAAAAGTGACGAATATTAAGCAATTGCACAGAAAAAGAATTATACCCCTTACAATGGAACATGCATACTTAAATTAGATGGTTTTTCTTTCTCAAGGCAGATAACTTTAACGTTTCCAGTTTAAGGCTAGTGATAACAATTTATTTCCCCTCACTTCAAAACACCATTTCATTTCAAACTGCCTTATGCCCGTTCCATTGAAATTGTGTTCTGGAAGGATTTTGTTTAATTTTATGAGCTTCAAGACGTTTTGGTTCTAACGAGAGTTGTAAAAAAGTAATTGGACTACATTTTTGTCAAGTAATGCAGAACATAGAATTTGATTATGAATTCTCTCAGCCTATATGCGTGACGTCATAACCTGTTCGAATCTGATATAGAGACATGGGCACCATTGACTTTATTCTCTAAATATAAGATCATTTCATAAAAGTGTTAGTATTATGCGTTACTGCCTCACATCTTCACAGGGTAAAGTATGTTAAACTGTTACTCAATAATTAAAAATGCGATAAGTTATTAATAGACAGACAGACGGTGTCATTATGACATCAAGTCAAAATAAAAGATTTACTTAGGACTTTTGGCAATCTCATTCACTTTATTTTACCACAGTCAACGACCAAACTGACAATCAGAAAGACATACATACAGACAGACAGACAGACAGACAGACAGACAGA